>JAQFZY010002578.1:0-11435 GCA_034696285.1 Hypogastrura burkilli
CAAAGGAAGAAAACATGCGGCCTACCAACAGGGCCAACTTCAGTCACCAAAATGATGGAGCCGGATTCAGAAGCTACTACGGAGTCAATATTAAGGTATTTTCCGCATTACAAGACTAGGACTAAATCTATCATTAGTGATAGTAACAATTCATCAGGTGAATCAACTCGTGCAAATAGTGAGAATACGAGTAAGAGTATTAGGGAAAGGATTAATAAAATAAAAATAAACCAAGTGAGGCTGCTCGCTGAAAAGAAACGTAAGAAAGAGAACACGACGGGTAACGTGTTTTTAGTAACAAGTTGTGCTGGTTTTGGTTCTAAACCCAGAATTTATGGGCTATTCATTTTATTACATTTTATATGCCAGTATAAGTCTTGATTTTGTAGCCATTCTAAATCCATAGTTTATATTGACCAAATATGGATAGAATATAAGCGAAACGCATTAAAAATTCTTGCTTGAGGAACCGAATACTTAATTGTGACGAAAATGGTTCACACGTTGATTTCGACGCACATATAGATGTATACGAATAATATTGTATCTTCATGTAGTATTTAGAGATATCCTTGCTGGAATACAGTACCTATAGCATGTATGAATTTGTCATCAATGTTGTCCTAGTCTACAACTACCGCATAAATAGTACTATTACCTACGTTTAGCACTAAATGTTTTAAACAAAGAATTGATTTGTAAATTTATTTTATACTGTAATGGCGAAACTTTTATCCACTTTGCACAATTTGATAAACGTTAAATGCGGAAATATGTGTCGGTATGTAGGTCTTACATCACAAGTACAAATTTTGTATAGTATGAAATATTGTTTTTCATTGTAGGCCTATCAGTCAGTAAAAGAAAATATGAATACTATTTATTTCTGTGCTTAGATTGTTTTCGTAGTGTATTTGGAAACTCGATATGTTTCACATGAATTGTGCATTAGTTTTCGCCTTCTCATTTTGACGATCTCTGCTTAACGAATCCCAGAAAACAAAGTGCCTAGTATTGTTTTTGATTGAATTGAAACAAATTGTGTGCACGCCAAAACGAATATCCAGGAGAAACACGTCACGTATGTATCTTCTTAGTATGCAGAAAAGCTGTCATTCAATAATCCTAGTACATATAAATAAGGCTATTACAACACAACTACATAAAGGAAAAAACTGCCAGTAATCAATTTGGAAAACTAGGCTAATTTTCAAGACCACAAAGGACCAATTCCTCCCAATGCACAAACATTTTGAGATTGGGCTGTGGTCAGCTGGTCAGGAAACATGACCTGAAACATAGTACAGCTGTACGTTGTAAGTTACAACTTGTAACCAATATTGGCTTTTTATCCTTCCATCTCGCCGGAATCTGCATTGTATGTACATTAACTCCAACGAATCTACATTTTTTTATGATGAGCACACAAATAAGTTAACATTTACATGCTATGACACAACTAAGGATGTGCCGCGTTGGCAAATCACAGTGGAACTCGTGCGAGCTCTTCTACATATTATTGGAGTCAATTAAATTCGAACATTTTATTACGTAAAGCAGGATTTTGGTTTATGGTCTACGCATGATGTGCTTGGGATTTTCAAAGGTTTACACTGGCATTTCTCTCCTATACCTACATAGTTAAGATTAATAATGTTTCTCTTTTGTTTTTGCTCAAGCTCCAGACAGAAGAGCGTCTAGTTTTTTAATTTTAGCATTGTAAACACCGGTATTACTGTTACCTTAAATATTTACCATCATTAATCTTTTCACGACAACTGGAACACTTGCCAACTTCGAACGTCAGTCCATAAATTAGGCATAACAAGAGGAAAGCATAAGTCATCATTATGCTTCCCCGGTACAACTATTATATAAATTACTCGCGCTAGTACTTAAATGTATTTTTAGGAAATAAATATGTATTAGCAAACAGGAAATTTAGGTACAATAAATACTTGGAACGTTTATCATATAAATAAATACGTTTATTTCCTATTATCGGGACTCGATCAATACGGAACCGGTCATTACGGCGAATAAGAACTGGCGAATTGGCGCCCATTTCCATTATTTTGCCAAGTTAGACACCAATATCCTGTAAGTCAGGTTGGCGTTTTTTTATTTACTGATCTCGGAAGTGGTGAATTCTAGGAGAATTAAAAGTTTGAATTGAATGCAAAAGAACTACATCTGCTCATCAGGGACATATAAAACTGCTTTGTATAGCCAAGTCTTGAACCCCTTGAGTTAAAAAATATTGTCTGCCTGAGGCCCGACAGGCGAATCGCCACTTTGGATATTGGAAATATTGAAAATAGCACTCTTTTGGCGCAATAATTCTCCAGTTGATATTCGCCACAGTGACTCTGAATAACTCAATGAATACTACAGTATGTAGGCTTAACTTAACTCTATTCTTTGGCGCCATTCTATCAAATACATTATGTCATACTGTACGAATATGAACTACTAATAGTACAAATAACTTGCTACTAGGGACCTTAGATAATACACGGAATGTTCGACAATTATAAATACGACGCTTTTGTTACACGATATACATCTATTGATTTCTTATTTCAAACTCATCTTAGCGAAAAATTAGTAGTATTTAATTGTAAATGTAACTAATTGGATTACATAACGCATAGTATCAACGACTTTTGGAACTTTCATACGGATATGAATGGTATTTGTACAATGTTGGAAATGTGACTTATACTATCCTGACAGCTTAGAAGCATACCTCTTGTATGCTCTATGCTTGACAGTTACAACAGTTACGTAGTACTAAACATTTATAAAAGCAGTTAAAACCGCAGTTATTTCTCGTATACTTATGGAACTATGCAGTAAGATATGATGCAAATATGCAGTGTCACAAAACTTGGAGACTCTTAGCATAAGAGCATATAATATCTAGTAACACATAGCATGTATCTACAGGTAATATAAATAATATATTACCTGTGGTAGACGTTCTCTGAAGTAATATTATATGTATGTACAACACGTTGACTTCAACTTCCAATAATATTGTAATCTTAAGCTTGACCAACGAGCATGCCTTGACATCGCTGGAGCTTGGAATGTGATAAAAGTTCTCTGGTTGTTGTGTAAAATATTACTTAAACTGGAAGTATAATTCACGATGATATGTGCTAATGATAAACGTCTTTTCTAAAACTGAAAATGAGTTGGTAAAACTGTAACAATAAACCTGTTATCACAATAATTGCAGGGGGAATGTGTAACTCCGGCTTTTTAATGGAGATGGGGTAATTCCTATACTGATTCTTATGAACCAGCTAAATAGGGATGGCTAATCAAAATTACGCAAATCCTCGTACTTAGCGTGCCTACCCGTAGGGGGAAAAACGCGTGAGTTTACAGTATATTCTACAAATATAATGGAGAAGACATAGGGGCATGATGGGTGATGACTGGATTTTTGTGCTAAGAATTATGATGCCGTTGAGTACCAATTAGCATTTTTGAGTGCATCCCCATATGACTGTTTCGCGGGATGGTAGAGATGGAATCCAGTGTGGGGAGGCGGATAGAACTGGGACTGATTGTGGTCAGAAAGCGGGTTTCCGTACTGGGACTCGAGGGAAGAGTGTGGATGGTAGCCGTATACTTGTGGCTTGAGAGGTAGGGGTTGAGCTGGTCCGTCTAAATAGGACTGTGGTGGCCTGAAGGAGGTGGAGTTGGAGATGGATGGGTCCCCATATGTAATGTTGGGGTCAGAGTTGGAAGAGCTGTAGGCGGGCTTGTCCCTTGGGGAGACGGAGGCGGGCGGGGTCATAGCCGGCTGGTAATCATAGGATGATACGGAGGAATAAGGAACTAAGGGCGGGAAATCGGAAGACGTGCCTTGCTTGTGAGCCGAATGATGCGAGCTCAGCATGAACTGAGAATCTCCAACATAGTTGTCGGACCCAGGCGGGGTTGGCAATGCTGATTGAACCGTACTCATATCAGTGTAGTAGGAACTTGCTCCACGGGCAGCCACAACTGCAGCGGCAGCCGCTGCCTGGAAATACAAAAATGGACTTACAGAATAATGAAAACGGAAATCACAAGGCTTAACTTTGTTTCTTACTTGAACATTTGCACGAATCACGCTCTCTCTGGAAGCACAGAGCTGACGAAGGAGTGCTGATACAGGAAGCCCAGAGCCCGACTGGGTTCCAGGTCCGACCCATTGAATTGCAGACCCGTTTCTGGATCCCGGCTGTTGCCTTAGCAGGGAATCCGCGCTGAAGTCAATTCCCGAAGTAACGATTGACGGAACATGTTCCCCATCTCGGGCCGGTAAGTGTTTCGACATAACGTGTTCCAAATCCTTCACAGATGATCCAGCCTACATTTCAAAAATTGTGGTCAATTACTTCTAAACGGTCACTAATTTAAAGCATGTATTCCATTTCCAACACATACCGATCCTTCCCAATGTGCCTGGTGATGATTCTTTCTCCAGCGAAGAGAGTCTCCGCTATTGTCGGGATCGATACTGGTATGAAGTGGACTGGAATTGGTTCCGTTTTCAGGGCCGACAGAGCTCGGCGTGACTGAGCCGCTTCCATTGGCGACTCCAGATGAGCCATCAATTACGTCGTTTTGTACAATAATTTGTCGTTTGGCACATGGAATGGCATGATTGTGATTGTGTGCATGGGACCCAACGGATGAGCTCAAGTGCATTGGGCCCACGGCAACATCATCCATATGACTCGATGCTGGAGGTACTCGGGTGGTGACCTGATTTGCGCGATCCAACTTTCGTTTCCTACCTTTAGCTGCACCGGCTGTTTTTCCTGGGACTGTAACTGGATTCGTAAATGGCTCCGAGTCCAAAGGTCGGGCTGATGAATGCGGAGTCCGAACTTCGAGATGATCCGGAGTTGAAGTTGAAATCGGAGTCAGAGGTTGAGTTTCAGGGAGTACCTGGATTCCCTAATACAGTTGGAAAATACAAGTAAGTTAGTCTGCCAATTGTAGCCAGGAAAGAGAAGTGGTAGAAAGTTGTACTTACGGTATCTTCTGAGAGCCTACTGGTAGTACTTGAACCAGTCCTTTGATGTAGGTTAGTCCTCCGCTCACGTGCCGGTGGGCCTTCCCGAATGTCGGATGACCGTTCTGACCCCACGCCTGACCTCGTGCTGGGAGAACGTGTAGGATCCATATGATGGGTTCCAGAGGGCCCCTCCCGACCCCGTCCGCTCCCGTCTACAAGGAAAAGTAGAGGCCTACGTGTAATTCCTAGGACGCATACAAAGTCCGGAGAGTGTCCGTGGGCCCAATGTCAAGTGAATTGATTCCCTCTTCACTGGAGTCACGTTCACCTTTCCCCGCCTCGTATACTTAAGGCGGATCCGGAAAGTTCCCTACTAGGTGAGCACCATAGTAATAGCGTAATAAGAAGTAAAAAGGCACCACACGTCCGTTATGGGCCGCGGACAATGCAAAATGCAACGTGCGGAGTCATTGAGCCACGACCCCACCTACGTGTCCAACGTATTTGTGGCTCTAGGCCTAATTTATTAAATTGGGCAGGCCTGGCTCCACAAGTCATAAAAACTAAGACCCACGTAGTACTAGTCGTACCTGAGGAGTCCCGATCCGGCGATTTCCGGTCCCGCTCCTCAACTACTTCTCGCTTAACTGTGGGTGGACAGTCCTGTTCCAGTTGGCAACAGTCCATTACCACATGGGAGTCCTCCTTCCCACTGTCGAATTAGAAGATCATAAATCAGCTCGAATGATTACTATTATTTACTATCTACATTTACTTTGACATGCGGAACGAACCTGATGACGTAGTTGACACAGATAATGCTCTGCTCGTCGGAGTTCTTGGTATTGCAGACCACGGTGGCACAGGACTGGACCCAGATCCAGCCCCCGCTCTTATTCATAATCCGGTAATACTGACTCATGACTTGACCCTTGCCCAACACTGGAAAGGACAAGGAGCCCAATATGAAACCTTGTCCTCCTTCCGAAATAATCAACTGCCGACTCAGGGCCCAAGTAATTGAGGTGGAAAGTACGCAATAGTAATTGAGAGTGGATCTAGGATATTATAGGAATTAGGGAAGGCCATAGTGGATTCTGAAGGGATTGGAAGGAGGTAGATAATCATAAGGATGAACATCAACTTACAATCAACATGGCATTTTCTCAGTTTATTCACGTCCTCCGCGTGGCAGAGTGCATACAAATTCTTCCCCGTTAATTCCTCAGACGTGTAATCCAGCAATTCCGACACCCTGCACGAATCACACCAACAACGTGGAATTTTAAATAATCAACTACAAATTGCACTCGGCTTCCAAGTCCCGCAGAGGCGGCTGAGGTGGCGTGAAGGGAAATGCATTTAATTCCTTTGAAAGCTAATAAAAAAGCAATTGAGATAAGACACCCCTCAAAAACTCATTACCAGCCACAAATTAGAAAAGAAAACACCCTCCATTCAGGATGAGCCCTGCCAGTTTCTAAAATAGGCGGAAATATCATACCTTTTGGTCTTAATTTCTATTAATTCAGATTCAGAGTTGAACCTAAGATTCTGGTTCCTACTTAGAGTGCTCCTTCAATTCTTTTGACTTATTATCACGTAACAATACGGACTCTGGCGTTTAAAAAATTATAATAAAATTGTATTTCTGTTAAAGCTAAGATTACGTAGGTTCCAGCTATGCAAGTTTTAACTTATTCGACATTTTTCATTACGCCGGTTTTCTTGAGGAGACGCATTGCCTTCATTTTAAATTAAAAATGCCTGATTTTTTTTTTACAGCTGCCTTAAATGCCAGAAACTTCCTATAACAATGTGCTGGTGAAAACCGTGGTGGTAAACACGCAGTAGCCTCCGCCAACTGTGTTCTGATTGAAATGTTAAGTCTCAATAACTACGCCCCGTATGCTAATCCCAGGCCAGGCCCATCTAAGGCCGGAGTGCAATTACGCCTGAACCAGAAACCGAGTCGTGCTAAAATAATCAAGGCCGGGAGCAGTACTCCTCAATTTCCTTTTAAATCCCAGATCCGTATCATCCTACTTCAAATTGAGTTTGACCATAATTTAAATTAAGGAGAGCAGAAGTGCGCTCAAACCCACTATTAGTTGTAAACAAAACTCTGAAGACTTGATTAGCCCAACCAACGGACTTCCTCTCCCCACTGAACTTGATTATATGCGATAGATTTCAATGCCTAATCCGCTCAGGTCCCTAACCTGTAATAATCCCTCACATAGATATGAGCTAGAATTACCATTTACAGTGTAAGAAGCACAGCGAAGTCAGACCAGGGACCAATCATTTTCCTCGTCCCACAATTAGCCTACCTGCCACTCAAACCACACATTTCACTCAAGTTTCCCTGAATAATAATGGTAGTTCCAAGGGCTCGAATTTAGCAAATGCCATTTAAAATCTCGTTTGAAGAAGTTACGTAAAATGCTAGTTGAAACCGGACGAGTGCGGCCCAGCAGAGCATAAAATGTTACAACCTTAATTTCAGAGTGTTGAAAACTGGACTCGTTTATGATGGATCCGTTGGGCCGGGCGGAGAAGCCTACCTATGCCTAATACCCAATTTTCACCAATAAAGGCAAACTGGTATTAGGATGACAAGGTGCGAAAATGCTTGTTACGGTTAGCCTCAATTAGTACTTGATGATAATAATAATCCCACTTCTAGTCGTTACACATTGTAATAAGCGACTCAAAACCAGTCACGCCTGTCACTGCACCCCGTCCACCAATCATCAACTTCATAGTTTGCATCGCATGAGGGAAAGCAGAGAAAGGGCAAGCAAAGCAAACAGCTTCATGTACATACAAAGGGTAGAAGGCCTCACTTACCGTGGCTCACAGTGAATGACCTTAAAGTCAAAGGTGAGCCTTGTGACGAACATGTCGGACTCGAGTCTGATTTCGTGAACGGAAGGGGGCGGTAACGCAATTGCCAGGGCCACCATCCCAAGCAATGGTGGCGGGGATTTTCTGGTATGGGAAAAGGAGTACTGCGGTCGGAGTCGACACAAAACTAGAACAACCTGCAAAATAGGAAATTGGAATTAATTTAGTGACTGACCAAAACAAATATTTTTCCGACAAAGATAATCCAAGCCGTTACTTAAGTTGAACCGAATAAGTTAGCCTGTGTTTATCCCTTATCCGGTATTGGAATTTATCTTTTTGGACTAGATTAAGTTTGGTTTTATTAGAGACAGAAACTAACGAATTTTTTCTGCTGAAAATTATCGCTGTACTTTTACTCCGACACAAAAAAGAACAAGTAAAAACAAAGTATGCTACAGGGTTGAGTGATGTGTGTGAAACTAAGTAAGCGTATTAGGAACAGGACTTTTGGATTAAAGCAAACGATGGTAATTGCTGTAATAACTAGAACCTCTTTCCTATCCTAACTAATACAACGTAAATCATAAGTAATTAATGATAACACGATTTATTAACTTTCAACGGCAGCATTTTACATACAAAAACTATAAATGTGTTCCAGAAATTAAATAAATTTTAGAATGCGTCAAATGTATTTACTCAGAAAATATTTGGGCCTATTTGGGTTTTTTGAACATGAACATCAGTACAAAATTGAAGGATCTCAAAATATTTAGGAATACCAGCTACCTAATACAGTACATTGGAACCTTAAAGGCCGATCAACTTCCTACCGAACAAAGTCCATTCAAATGCAAATTAGTCCACGCTTCCCAGGAAGTAGTAGACGTATTACTATGGTGGGACGTAGTAATTACTGGAGCCCAAACCAGAACTTACATCATCATTATTAATTCTGGTATCAGGGAACAGGATCAGGCAGGGGATCATAACTTAGAGTTCGTTCTCCTAAAGTTTACTTTAATGGCCTTTAAATAGCCTCAAGGGGCCCGTTCTCAGTTTCGCCAATAGATAACCATGGACTGGATATACTACAACTGCGTTACGTAAAATTAAGCTTTGAAACGGAGCTCTCGCCCTTGTACTACTTTTCTAGTGTAACTGATAGGGCCCAGGCTGGTCCGCAATAATTAGAATTGGACTACTTACGGAGGCCCCAGAACAACATTCATCAATAAATTAGAAGAAGAGGCTAGTCCTTTATCTAAAGTACATCCAGGCTCAGAATTTCAGAAACTTGGCTCTATCTCAATAGTCCAAATTTACTGCAGGCACAGTGTTTTGACAGTGCAGAATCCAAATTGGACACTTACCCTATACCCTGAAGATTTAAAGTGACATCCTCTCTTCGTTAAAGTTGACTTCATTCGGATACAGAAGGCTCGGTCCAATCCTTTGTAGCCCAAATTACTCGTGATTGACATTAGGGATGAGACTGGAAGGACAAAGGGAGACGTGAGTTAGTTCCAGTGCTTCATTATCCATTCCGACGGCCGGAGCCTCATAAAAATCCTCTTATTCCTTTATCTTTCAATTAGTAATTAGTAGAAACAACGTAAATCGTCTCAGGGCCTCCCTAACCGTTTTCAGATAAGTAGTAATATAACGCGCTGCCCTCGAGTGTATTCAAGGGCCTATGCAGATTTCGGTTCTGGGAGAGGTGCAAATAACAAAAGCAGTTGCAAAATTCGGCCCGAGGCCAGAGAAAATGTGCACATATTTTTTACGCAAGATCGTTTGTCACCGCCCACCGCGTATATTTTGCAAAAATATAGCAACATGGAACCATATATAGCGCCTCCGGATAATTATATTTTGCTGATTTAGCCAGAAACATGTACGTAGTTCAAAACATTTCTGGTGGACATAATACCTATGACACCTTACCATGTAGGCGCCTTTACCAGAGAATTCCTGAGCTAAATATGTACGTGTCAAGAGTACTG
Source organism: Hypogastrura burkilli (assembly GCA_034696285.1). NCBI lineage: Eukaryota > Metazoa > Arthropoda > Collembola > Poduromorpha > Hypogastruridae > Hypogastrura > Hypogastrura burkilli. The sequence goes on from JAQFZY010002578.1 coordinate 9,883, forward strand.
GACGCTAGTAAATGTAAAGATTTAGGATACGAGGGTATCTAGATCGTAAAGCAGCATACGCTCCGAAACCTGTAATCTCGACCATCAATCAATCAGCCCTTAACTTTTATTCCTCTAATTTATCTGGAAGATTAACATTAGTGAGCCAGAGCACGACCGACTCCTTACCTTAACGACCTACTCCCTGATATTAGTCAGTCTCCTTAAAGTGCACCGCCCTCTCACAAGCTTTTTTACATATGAGAAAAGTTATGGCTCAAACCTTACTAAAACTCTAATGATTATCAATGATACAGTACGTGATGCATGCCCGTTATGAATTTAAGGTCCACAGTCCAGACCATATTTTGATTTTGGACCCGTGAGCTGAGCCTGACAGATTTGTCGGCGTTAGGCTTTATGAGGATGGAATAGAGAGGGCCAAGTTTGAGAAAATACTTTGAGCCTTCGGATTTCCTTGGAGACTTTTTATGTGGGAGAGTCACGTTTGGAGGATCCTTCCTTATATGTACGTACGTACATGGGAAGAGGCAGGGGCAGAAGGGAAAGCTAACTTTCTCTAAGACACGGCTCACCAATTTCCCTCTCGGCTGGCCAAGGTGGGGCCGGGCTGCGGTGTTGTGGAGAGCACTGAATGAATCCTACCTCCCTAACCTTACTTAGCATTGTTCACACGTACTAAAACATGAGATATGACCCGTCTCAAAATAATTCGAATCAGGAAAAATGACAGTTCCGCAGTTCTTCCCCCTCCGCCTCCTACTTTATGAGATCTGCCCAATCTAGGCTCGGCCTCTCCCTCCCAGATCCTACCATGGTCTCTAGTCATTCAGCCGGGTCCTAGTTTAATTTGGATCCTGTATCCAGGCCTTGTCTCCCTCTCCGGCCTAATTTGCGGAGACAGTGTGAACGGAGAACTGAGTCCCGACCCCGGACTCATTAAGAAAAGAAAATAGAGCGCCAGACACCCGCGGAATCCGTCCGCCCTAATTATCAATTCATGTCGCATTTCAAACTTAATTTGACTCTCCCGACTCGGATGACTTTCTTAAGGAGAAAGGGCACCGGGACCAAGCCAAGGGAATTAGCCCGGGATCCCTTACAAAATGGAAGGCCTAAATGCTGAAACTAAATTCTAATTGGATTGGAGGAATTGTGGGGCCTTACCGTCTGGGTTATTGGTGGCCGAACTGGAGGACCCGTCATCTGAGCCCGAAGGAGAAGGAACATTAGCACCAGGACCATGAGACAGACCAAGTCCAAGTTGTTCCGCCAACTCGACGTGGTCACCTTGATGGATGTAATCAAACACGCTGCTCCCTGTCATCTCAACCTGGTCACGACGGGATACAAATAGGCATTTGAGTTACAGTAGGTACAGCCCAATCCCGAATCCGAAGAGGCGGCTATTGTCATGAACTACTGTAAATTGTATTCTTTACTCTCAAATTCAACCTCGAATTCTCTGCCTTTCCTAATTCTAAAAAGGTATCCTCTTCCTCTAATAATCATGTAGAATAAATATTTTTTTAAGCAAGTGCTATGACGAGCTC
>JAQFZY010002579.1:0-11435 GCA_034696285.1 Hypogastrura burkilli
AGAGCCAACCTCGCTAAGCGGCGGAGCCGCGTGCGCAAGTATAAGACACGAGCCGAAGGCGAGGTCGTTACTTGTAGAATCTAATTTAAATAGTAACGGATTTCAATATTAATAGTATTCGTTTCCCGTATTGAGGTACATGGAATCATGACCCTCGTCTTTCTCTCTTTAGGTAACATTCTCTTGACCGAAGGGAACGTCTGCGGTGAAATCAAGATCACTGACTTTGGGCTGAGTAAGGTCATGGACGAGGATAACTATAATCCTGAACACGGGATGGACCTGACCTCACAGGGAGCCGGGACCTACTGGTACTTGCCCCCAGAGTGCTTCGTTGTGGGCAAGACCCCGCCGAAAATCTCCTCAAAGGTTGACGTCTGGAGCGTCGGCGTCATTTTTTACCAGTGTCTTTATGGCAAGAAGGTAATTGTATTTAAAGCTAATTTACCTAGGTACTTTTTACTAAGATTTTGGAATTTCGATGACGTTAAACCTGCCCTAGATTCCTCATGGTAGTGGTATTTCAAGACGGGACTGAGTATATTCTATCCAGTGTTTTGAGTTTTCAATTTTTATCATTTTTTATCGTTTGTAACAATTTTTCTCAATTTTTATCACGGATAAAAATTGATAAAAACTCTAAGCACTGATTCTGTTTCTAACTAATGTACGTATGTATGGGTTCACAATTTATATAGCTTGCTTTGGCTTGTTGGTCTAACTCGTTCAAATTTCCTATTCCAGCCATTCGGACACAACCAGTCACAGGCAACGATTTTAGAAGAGAATACAATTTTAAAAGCGACCGATGTACAATTCCCTAACAAACCCACCGTATCACAAGAAGCCAAGGTAAGTTGTTGACATTTAGACTTAATATTAGCCCTACCCGCAAAATGTAGAATTTAGTCCAAATCAAAAGTTGTCGGGTTGGGCACGTCTTCTTTAGTCGATTCATACCGGATCGGATGCATATTCGATTTATATTCCTTACCCATTTGTTCATTTCTATACTTTGTTTATCGGCTAATATCTATATTGTTTGTGAGTATTAAATGCAAGTCGTTTAACGTCTCTGTACCCCTAACTAACTGACTTCTGTCTCTAGCAACTGATTCGAATGTGCCTGGCGTACCGGAAGGAGGACCGACTCGACGTTCTGCTCCTGGCCAAGAACGAGTATCTCCAGCCGCCGGTCCCAAGGCACGCTCGTCAGAATGCAGCGGCCGCTGCAGCAGCCGCTTCATCCTCAACTACGTCCTCCGGCCCGAGCGTTCAATCATCCCAGCAGCCCACCACCCCAACAGGTACTGGAACTGGAGCAAATTCCATTTGACCTTTGAGCTCAGTGTAATTAAACCTGTGACCTTGACCTTACAATCCTTAGGGAACAATCCAGGGTTTCCGCAGACTCTCTTTTCCGGTATGAACGCCTCCAGCTCATCGTAGCCTCGACCTGGACCCTGATCCTCTCCCCACTAGGCCAGGCCCTGGCATTACTACGAATAATACTAAACATTATTTAACCCTAAATATATGTAGCCCTAAGAGTAATATTAGAGTGTATTTAAAAGATTAGACGGAAATAAGAGGAGGACCCAGATATGGTCCCGCGCTACGCTGTAGTTTTTTTGTGGTTCTGTTTGCTTTTCTTATACTATACATATATATATTACTGGCGGTCTACAAGAACTATGCAATGCAGGAAGTCTGTGTCTGTGTCTGTAAAAAATGCATAGGAAATTACATTGATTACTACTACTACAATTAAGTAAGACCTACTACCTAAAGAGAAAGGAGTCCAGAAGACTAGAGAATGAGCAATACAAAATAAAATCAGAATACAACAGATAGTTGTAATTTATTAAGCCTGTAATTACTACTCGGATGTAGGGGACTGAGCTTTGGGCTTCGTGAACTTTCCCTGAATCCATATTCGGTACATTTTAATTTCCTTGAGGCGATTGATCTGGAGCCGGCGGTCCACGAAGAGGGACTCCTTCTTTAGACCAACACTGGAAAAGAGCGTCTCGACTTCATCTGTATTTAGAATGAGGACTATTTATATTGACATTTATTACTATTTAAATTAAAGTCTATCATATGCAAAGCGTAGTTGGCCTTACCGTCTGTAAAAAAGTAAACTCGTGTCCCATCCCCCCGAAAATAGAAGTTTTCAGAAATGCAGCGCCCCTCTGGCTGCCGCAACTGGACCAAATCGTGGAGCCCGTAGTCACGGAAGAGGACCTTCCCGCCTGGCTTGAGGACCTTGTTGATATTTTGCAGAGCATTGGAAAACCTACAAAGAAATTTGACACGCGGTGTCAAAGTCTGCGAAATGAATAATACGGGGAATCGCTGTTTACATTTACGCACTTCTCAGGGCTAATTGCAGAAAATACAAAAATGAGCGTAAGAACGTCTATGGACTCGGCCGGGAATGGGAGGTCGGCATCTTGGTCAGTAATGTCCCAGACGAACGGTGTGCACCTGTTACATTTTAATACACATCAATAATCAATAGCATTGTTTTCGGAGAACTGGGAATAAGTTACCTGCTTGGATCCAACTTAGGACTCGCAGCCACAATTTCCACAGCCGAAGTAGAGAAGTCACAACAGTAGACGTATGTATCCGGGTGATTGCTGTCCAGGAGTACCGGGAACACCGTTGAGCCGTTCCCACAGCCAACCTCGAGGATCCGGAACTTTGAATTTTGACCAGGAAATGACTCATTGAGGCGTCTTTCCCGTACGCCAGCCTCAGACACGGCCGGGGCAACCCCGCACCCAAATGGGCCCAGGAGCTCAGGGAATTCGGTAAAGAGCCAGCGCCGGTCTTTGAAGAACCTTAACAATGAACAATGAAATATGTAATTAATCATTTTCGATTCTGGAAGTATTGGGCTTTGTGAAAATGAAAAGCGAGTAGGTACATAAACTTACTTATTCTGATGAATATCGTAAAACTTGTCCCAACAGACTGAAGCCTCCTTTTCCAAGCTAAGCTTCTTTGCTTCGTCCACAAGGACCTTGGAGTTGTTCTCTACCTTGAGGACTGCCGCCTGTTTCTGCTCGTCGCCCCACACAACGTTGTCCCTATGAAAGAAAATACTGTACAGTTAGCGAGAATACAGCGGCGCTGGGCATTTTGCATTCCAGCCTTCATGCCTTGATAAGGCAGGAAGCAGTAAAGCAAGATTCTATACGGAAAGCAGGAAGGTAAGAATTTAAAAGGAAGGAAGTAGGGCTAGAAGTTATAAAGACGGTGGTAAGACAAGAAGCCGGTAAAGCAAGAATTTATGATAGAAAATAAAGAAATCTAAAGGAAGGTAGTAAGGCAAGATGTCCACAAGAAGTTAGAAAGACAGAAAAGGCGAGAAGTCCAAAGGATGGCATAATGCAAAAATTTATCAGGACGGCGTGAAGGCAGTAGGGAAAGAACTTATAAGCCGATAGGGTAAGAATTTCAATAAAAGGCAGTGTGGCAAGTATTCCAATATAAAGCCGGAAGGCAGTAAGGTAAGAATTCAAATAGAACACCAAAAGGCAGTAAGACCCGAATGTATAAGGTAGGCGGTAAGGCATTAGGGAAAAAAGTCCAAAGAAAGGTTCTAAGGTAAGAGTAGTGCACAGCTAAGGTTCAGAGTTCACAGCAAAGAAAACTACACTCACCACGCGTTCTTCCCGAACATTTCTTCCTCGCTTAGTAGCGGTCGGTTCCGAAAAGGTTTATCAGCGGATGCTCCTGCTGAGCCTGGCCCGGCCTCAAGTTTATCTTTAAATAGCTCTGGCCACTTGTCTAGCCCAAAGAATGATTCCAGTGTCATCCCTTCCGGAAACTCAACGGCCGTGTCCATGAGCCTATGAAGTTCTTCGGTCTCATCCCGGATTCGCTTCTTCTCACGGATCCGCCGCTCCTTCTCCTTCTCACTGTACCCGTCCCGCCGAACCTGCTTCCTGGCCGTATGTCTGGCCAAGACCGCCGAGTACTCCTCAGTGTTCTCACCGGGAAGTAGGCCTAGTGCCCGTGCAAAGTAGGTCTGGTACTCGTCATCCGTGTCAGACTCTGAGGAAGAGCAGCCCATCAACTGACTCCCGATGCAGATTCTGACTTCCTTCTCTTTCCGGCCGGCCTCGACCCGGGCCTTCTTCTCAGCCTCCGTCTCCGCCTCCCACTCGAGCGTGATTTGGCCAAGGAAGGATTCGGGGGTCGGGGACGTGCTGATATCGGCAGTATCAGTATGCGGATCATTAGTCCGTTTGTTTTGACCTAAAGACAGTGCAACTGCTGGTTCTACAGAGTCAGCAGTTGCTTTTGACAGTACTGCTCCGGATCCTGAAGCATCTGCCATCTCCATCTCCGAATCTGTGATCTGGTTGAGATAAAAAAGGCTTTGATTAACATTAAAATTATGTCATACGTACACCGATACTTTAGCATTTAGTAAGTTTCTAGTTAGCGCCAAACTCCTTACGAATAAAGCGTAAGCTTCACACACTGCATAGCCAAAAGCCAATAGCGAGTAATAAAAGTTACACACATGATTGCTTAGTCGGTTAATTAGGGACTCATACACGATTCGCATGCCATACCCGACCTGAGCCTGCTTCTTCATTTCCACCATTTGCTTTGTGCTAAGTTGAAGTTTATATTTTTTGGGCCGCATTAAATACAAGTATTTTTATGAACATGAAACATTACCGAATTACCTTGCTAGTTGCTCAGATGTCGATGTGAGGAATGTTCTGCACAATACAATATGTCACAATAAGCGTGCGTACTCTATTCGGTTTCCTTGCGTAGTTCGGTGACCTTCTTTGGCGAGGTGAGTGACGACGACACTTTGACACTTGTCATCGCATCATCGGCAAAGCAAACCACGTGGAGAGACTTTTTGGTGAAAGTTGGTCAACTTTCCCCGAATTCAAATTTGGTGGGCAGGCAAGGATCCAGGTTCCCTTCACCGTATTTGCCGTATTCTTGTCTGTCAAGGATTTGCCTAAAAGTACTGGCTGATTCTCTTCAGCGAATATGGCAAGTTTGATGCTTGCTCATCTGAATGTACGTTAATGATTTAGTACACTATGTACATCCATCCATGCGTTCGGGAAGCATGCGGGTTCCTTTTCTGTCTTTTCGCCATATTGCATTAGAAGTGTCGGCAAGTTGATTGAAGGACGTGGTCCGGAATTGTCTCCAGTTTTCGTCACTAATCATACAAACTATTCAGTCAAATGGCACCGGTAAGTTACTCTTAACTATTTAAGCATATCTCAAGGTTTATTAAACTCTTTTGGTAGTCAAATGAAGTGATTTACAACACACGATAAAGTACAGATGTCAGGTAATGATGTGTAATGATGCACTGCACAGGCAACCACAGGCCATGCATGCTTGGCATAAGATCGAGATATGCCTGTTTTTACATACGCTGTCAAAAAATATTGACTATCCGTTTATTTATCCCAAAACCGAACACGGGAATGAATAAATTTAATGTTTTGTATGATGATAAAACCGCGCCAGAACTACACCCTGTTGGTGCATGTTTCAAGACGGGACTGACAAAAATAGGATACTTTATTTATAAAGGCATTTATAACTGGCTAAACCTAAACATAATTATATTTTAATTCTTCAATTATGAATATTGTTCCTCCAATTCCACAGCCAGCCGATAAGAAGAAGGCCGGGACTAAGGCTCCGGCAGCGGCCTCATCATCCGCCAAGAAGGAGACCAAGGCCCCCGCAGCCGCGGCCGCGGCTGGGCCCAAAAAGGCTCCAGCCCCAGCTGCAGCTGCCGCCCCCAAAAAGGCACCCGAGCCTAAGGCAAAGGGAAAGGGCCCGGCCGCTGCCCCAGCGGCTGCTGCCAAGCCCAAGACCCCCGAAGCCAAGAAGGCTGCCCCGGTGGCCGAGAAGAAACCGGCCGCTGCTGCCCCAGCCGCTGCTCCCAAGGCCAAGAAGGAGAAGAAGGCCGCCGAGCCCAAGGTCGAAGGGGCTCCCAAGAAGGACGTCAAGAAAGTAACAAAGAAGCCTGCCGCACCGGCCAAGAAGACCCCGGCCGTCCAAGCCCTTCGGGGAAAGTCTACTTCCTCAAAGAAAAAGAAGGCTGCCACTCGGTTCGTCATTGACTGCACTCTGCCCGCCGAGGACCAGCTCTTCAACTCTGCGGACTTTGTACGGAAACTATACGCTAAACTTGTGTGCGCGGTCACGTTCCGGTCACGCCAAGCCAGGCGGCCGGAAATGAGCTGAACGAAACGGACGACTCATAAACCGTGGAGGGAGCTTGCAACTTAACTATGTTTAGGGTTAACTTCCCTAATTCATAGCAACATAACTATTTACTATGTTTAGGGTTTACTTCCCTAATTCATAGCAACTTAACTATGTTTAGGGTTAGCTTCCCTAATTCATAGTTAATCTTGTGGGAGGACGGGCGGGATCTTCACAGATACAATTGTGAATTATGATTAGGGTTGACTTCCCTAACTCATATTTCTATTTGTTCCATCTCCTCCACTGGTGACATGACATTATGTTTCGGGCTAGCGTTCATAATTCTCGATGTATAATTTATTCCTGTCCATTTTGTAGGAGAAGTTCCTCCGGGAGCGGATCAAGGTGAACGGGAAGACGGGTAACTTTGCCAATGCTATTACCATCGAGCGAGGGGACAAGAACTCAAAGATCATTGTCAATGCCACGGTTCCTTTCTCCAAGAGGTAACTTATTTAGGGCAAATACAAATTGTGTAGCTAAGGTATGGAGTTGTTGGGATCGTGATTCGTGATTTATTGGAATTAGGATTGTGTTCTGAAGAGATTTAGTGAGATTTAATGGGATCCCATTGAGATGGGTTTTAGTGACATATTTTGTGAGGTTTGTTTGGATTGGGATTTGGTGATGTATTTTTAGTGGGGTTTGTTGGGATTGGTATTTTATAATTTAGCTTGAATGGAATTTTTTTGGGTTTGGGTTTTAATTTTAATGGGATCATTTTTGGGATTGGGTTTTAATTTGAATTGGATTTATTTGGATTGGGATTTGATTTAAATTGGATTGGAATTGAGATTTTGATTCAATGGGCATTGTGATTTAAGGGAACTATGGTGGGTTAAATAGCTTTCAAAAATAGCCGTCGAACTAATTCCCATTAAAATACAGCCAATGTGATGGGATTTAATCGATAAAGTAGGACAGACGACTGACAACTTAAAAATTCATTAAATCCGATGAATGGATTTAAATCAAGTATTTTTTGGCCTCCAAAAGAATTCCCGTTCCACGTTTACTTATTAGGCCCTATTTTTGTGTTCCCAGGTACTTGAAGTATTTGACGAAGAAGTACTTGAAGAAGAACATGCTTCGAGATACGCTCCGAGTCATTGCCACGAGTAAGGACATCTACGAGCTCCGCTACTTCCAGATCGGGAACGATGCCGACGATGAGGATGATGACGAGTGAACTGAGCTGCCTTTAACTTTTAAGTGTGTCCAGAGATTTACCCTTTACTCAATTTCTAATTGAATAAGATCATTTATTAGAAATCAGAGTGGAGCCTGCTCATAAAGCGCATTATTTATCGGCTCCTGCCTTTCCGCCCATGCATATAGATTAAAGTAAAATCAGATTGCAAAATGTATATGCTACCATTCCCTACAGTTTCATAATTCATGGTATCATTTAGTTTGGCCCATTTACTGTGCTGTGCAGAAGAGTGGAGGAACGGAGATTGGGATTCTGCCTTTTGCCCGGATTCGGTGCCTTGAGCTGCCCGCCCGCCTACGCCTATATCCATATCCATCCACACTCAGAGGTTTCGGGTCCCATGGCTGGATGATCCCAGAAGGGAAGGCCGGCCAGGCCAGAGGAATTCCTCTTACGTCTTTTATTGGATTTGTCCAAAAGACGGTCTCCTCAAAGCCTCCTGAGTCAAGGAACCTTTTTGCAATTGACAGCGAGACCGTATTGCAGAAACGAGCCCAACCTACAGGCCGCCTGCGCTGGCCCCCGAACCGAACCTTCTCTGAGTCCGCTCTGGCCCGTCCTCCATCTCTGTTTGTTTGTACGCGTACGCTAGGATCAGAAATCAGAGTGGAACATATTGATTACTAATAAATAATCTCGGTAATAAATATAGGTACTGGACTATTTAGGAGTTCAGGTTCAGAAGTTTCAAAAGTTGAATTGAGGTTCTACTTTTTGTACTTCCACTTGTGCCAGATTCCAAAAATTTAAATTGCAGACTTGTACGGCAAAAATACCTTATGTACACTTCAGTGGACCTTTATATTGAAATATAAAGGTAGACAGGTCAAATATAAGAAGATTGGGGATTGGGATAAATTTTAATTTTAGGCCATTTAGCTCGTGAGATTAATTTAAAAAGGTTTACAGTTTTCCGTTGAAACAAAAAATAAGCTTTCTTTCGGAAAAGTCATAGCATTCAGAATCAAAGAAACACATGTTTGTAATACAAATCTAACCTAAGTTAACATTAGTGATGTCCCGAGTATTGATACTCGGCCGAGTACTCGTTCTCCGCAGAAATCATAAAAATGCATAAAAAGAAAATATATCACAAGTTGCACAGGCGAACACTGAAGGCCCTTTCGTCTCACATGTAAATTTGCTATAAAAAAACTATCGGTATTCGCCGCACATTCAGTAGTATTTGAAGCTAATCACTTAAGGAAAGTTTACGTTTTTGACATTTTAAAACATGTGACGGCCTGGAAGAACACATGGGTAATTTTAAAAAATGAATAAAGAAATATTAATTGCCAATATTTTTCAGTTTTAAATCGAAACGAGCAAAACCATGTCCATGTGTGATTTATTTTATGTGTTAATTTACAAATGTTTGACAAAAAAGCTTTAAAAAATACTCGGCCTGGTTGTTGATTTCCATAACTTTGTTTCGCTCTAAAAACCTACCTTTTTTGGACAGCATTAAATACAAGCTAAGCCAAGTAATATGGGAACCTGATGAAATTCTTATTCCGAAATCATAATTGACATTCAAAATCATGGGCGTATCCAGCATAGGGTTTTTGAAGTTGAAACCCCCCTCCCCGAAATGTCGGACCATAGAGAAATACTATAGATAAAACACAAGTATTTGTCGCCTGTGGCGCTATTCCGTGCTCATTTACGTGCAAGGTTGCTCATATCGCCTCCAAAAAGCTATTTTCGAACATTATCTAATGTCAAAATTCAAAAAGTTTCACTCCTACAATTTCAAACCCCTCCCGAAACTTGAGTATTGAGACTGGCCTCAACCATGTTCTACATAATTAGTTAACTTTTTGTTTGAAGAAATCATGTTGAGTATAAGCCCTACACTGAATTGTTCTGACTGGCGGCGTTGAGAGGACGGGCAGATTTCCTCTGGTTCTTGAGATAGTGGGAGTCCTGTAGAGAGCGCCATACTGGTGTTAGGTGTTGGTTCCCCCTTTTTTCTGCCTGCATTGCTTTCAAGGCCTCCCAAAGTTCTGCCTACTGACTCTTCTGACTACCTTTATATTACTAGAGGGAGGATAGGCTGCTCTGATTTACGTTTATAGCTGGCTAGGGCAGTTAGGAAGGAGCCTAGGGATAATTGTGGATTGAGTGGGGAGTCTGTCTGTCTGTGGTGGGTGGCAGTTAGTTGGCTATTCTATCTACTATCTACTACGAACAGAAGAACGAACGGGGAACTAATTCACTACAGTAGTAGTCCACCAGATCAGTCATCATCATCTGTTCATACTTAAATCATCATAGTAGGTGAGTCATAGTGCGGTCTCTCCCTTTAATATACTGATTAAGTTAGCACTTTAATTAAAATGTAGTGACATATACACATCTGGGCCTTTGGTCTTGATATAGTCCTCATCTGTTATAAGCTCATAGCTTGTACATTATTGTAACGATTATTTTGATGCTCAGCACTCAGTGATCAGACATAAGAGTGAGAATAGACAGCGCGAACATATTTGATACTCTTAATCATTATGTAGTCAATAGTTGTCAGGTTTCCCCGTTCGACACTGAAGCGGGAGTTTCAACTCAACGATTCTAGAAGCACAAAGCAAGAGGTCAGCTGTGCAAGCGCTAAGCGCTATACATTCTGGAACACTATTATACTTTGTACTTACTATTTGTCATTAGTTGCACTTACACACTTACTCTACAGAAAGAGAAAGAGCAGCGCTGCTTTACCTCGCAGGCACAACCCATTAATTGACCTGAAAAGGTCATAGTCATGAGCCATGGCGCGTAAAGACACGCGTGCGAAAGACAAAAGAAAACATGAATTGTCTGGGAAAGGTCAATTTAAAATTGCAAGTAGTCGAAGACAACAACTATTATTGCCAGTAAACTGTTGACTGTTGTATAGAACGCTAAATCAGTGTACCAGTACCAGTGACTGACAGACTGTAAAGTCAACGCTCAATTTCGTAGTAGCATTGCGCAAAATACACATATTTTGGAATGTAAATCATTATATTCTGATTACTTTACTGTCATGTGAATGTGTTTTTTATGCATTTCAGGTTTGCAGAATTAGAAGAACGACCAATTGGATCCCAACGCCTCTATCATTTATACTTAATTAATTCTACCACGATTGGATTGTGTTCGAGGGTACCTAACCTAACCTGTTCCAAGTGGCTGGATATTAGCCGTATTTTAGAAGCGTACTAAAATGTAAGTACTTTAAAACAAATAAGATCCTTCCTAATTTATTTTGTTAGCGCTTAATACTCTGTAGGTGTAGTTACCTACGATTGCTGTTGCGCTGTGAATTACCCTCTGACAAAAGCATATGGACTTAGATGTTGTATAGTTTAATTCTTCAGCGCAGGGCCATGTCGTTGTCGTAGGCAGTAAGCTTAATTTATTTATACTTCCGTGATATGACAACGTGCTGGTCACTTTTGATGTGGAGCTTTCCCTAGCCTTCCAATCACTGATCTTTGTCACAGGTCACAGGAGTGCTCAGAGCCCAGATTTGTATGCTACATGCTACAGGTCCGCCTACATTTTATAACAATATTCAGATTTTTCATGCATAAAGTATAACGCAAAGAAGGTGTTTTCGCGTATTACGGTTCAGGAAATCTCATTGAAGCTTCGCTCTAAACTGATAATCGGTATCAGTAATAAGCCCTTACGTTGTTACCATGATTTCAAATTACTAAATTGTTGAATTAACTAAAGAGCTCTAGTCCCTAATTTCATTGGGGATTGGGCGAAGGTAAATCCTGATTAGGAATAGGAGAGATACTACGTGAGGAGCTTTCATGATACAAACAATGGGCACGATAAGAGGGCTGGCTATAATAACAGGGCTCTGGGCTGTGTATCTGGTGAGGTGGCACCTAAGCACGGCCCACCTAAGCACGGCCCATCTGAGCGCCCCAAAAGGTCCATCTGAGCGCTT
>JAQFZY010002580.1:0-11432 GCA_034696285.1 Hypogastrura burkilli
GGGTTTGCTTGGACTACCAGCAGACTACACCGGTAGGGACGTTAGGGCCTAATTGTATACTTGTTAGGTGAAACTAGAGTTTTCCTATATATATAGCGTTCTCCCCCTTTTTTGGTCCCCTTTTCTCTCTCTCAAACCTCCTCCAATGTGGCCGGCGACAATAACGATTCTACATAGATACTATTATCGAGACTATAATTCAATACTCAAGTTTCCCAGAAAAGCTATAACCTAATAAGCCCAGTTGTATTTCGCTTCATGAGTTATCCGCAGTTCTAAATTAGTTTCCGCTTCCAATAAGGCGTTAAATACTACCCTCGGCTACCTAGCATTATCCATAAGCACGATCCTCTTTATGGACCCTAGTAAACGCATGACGATATTGTATTGCAGCTTCATCCTACCACACTTTAGTCTAATCAGAACGCTGGGTACATCCCAACCCACACCTAGCAGCCTACGTAAAAGGGTAGTTTGCGTACCTTCGAATTATTTTGGATAACGGAAACACCATACGTCACTCCTACACAACAGTACCAAGTGGACTAGAGCCTCATATAGTTTGACCGTAGAGTCCCAACTACACGTCCGCCCTATAGACAGAATCTCCATAACTCTATTCGTGGCGCTTTTGGCCTTCAATTTAGTTGCTTGGACGGTTTTCTTAAAGAAGGCAAAGGATGAGAAAGTAACGCCTAAGTATACATAACTACTGACGCACTCTATTCTTTTACCTTTGTAGTAGAATGCTGTATTTGTCGAAACTCCTCCTCCTCCTGTCCTTTTCTGAATACTCTAGTTTTAGTGAAGTTTACTACCAGTCCCCAGTCATTAAAGTATTTATCCAGTTTATTAATTTTCCTTTGTAAATCGATTTCCCTCGGTGCTAGAACGACGCATAATAGCATTCCTATTTCCACATCATCCCTACCTTTAATACTTTGATATTGCTTATTCTGCTATTTATATCGACGATATATAGTGCAAACAGTAGTGGACGATCACCTTGCATCAGACCCTCTGTAATTTTAATCTTAAAGTAGTGCTCTCCGTTCCCTAATCCTGATCGTAGAGTTGACCCATTATTCTTGCGAGCTTTCCACTAACTCCTAAACTGATTAACTTTTTCCACAATAAAATGTATTGTACGGTGGCGAAGGCTCTAGCAAAGTCGACGAAGAGGGCGTAAACCATACTACCAGGCTTCTCTAACCCAATCTATAATAAACCATTTAGTGTGAATATATGATCTAAGCAATCTCTATTCTTCCTAAATCCTGCCTGAGCTTTTGGTAAAATGTTGTGGCTTGTTGCTCATTTTTCTAACCTATTGGCTAACATTTGCGCATATACTTTCGTACATGTATTCATTAATGCAATGGGTCTGTAATTGACTGGCTGTGTATTGTCTCCTTTTTTGTGTATCACTACTGTTATAGATTATTCCCATTAAGCCGGGATCTTCTCATTTCTATGTACGTCATTATACATAGCTAGCAGTAGTTCATGTGTTACATCGTCCCTGATTTTGAGGAACTCATTACTTATACCGTCAGACCCAGAGGCCTTACAATTTTTCAATCTACTAAGCGCCAGTTTTAGTTCATCTATGTAAAAAGGCATATCAAGTTCCTCCTAAAAGTTCAGCCTATAGTTAAACTTTCACCCCACGGTCAGGATTTGTTTCTGCATATAATTCTAACCTCCATTCTTGGGCTACTCTTTCGACTTACGTTTTTTACCGCTTTCCAGAACTGTATTGGGTCTTTGGCTTGCGATATATTATTCCGAATGGTTTCTCAGTGCGTTTTTTATTCAAGCCCTCTATAGTACTTTATACGTTCAAAGAATAACTCAGCCCTTTCTGTACAATTTGAGTTGCTCTTAGAGCTACGGTTATTTGTTTCTTTGCGGTCACGCACTCCTTATCAAACCAAGGTTAATTATTTCCATTTCGTTATCATCTTTGACTCCTGGGCGTGTTTCCTAATAACCTTGACTATGTTACAGTACGTAAAATCGACTAATTAAGCTGTATTTTCCTTAATGCTTGCAGGTACGATTCTGTGTTTTCCAATTTTCATTTCAATTTTGTCGTAATATTGTTATGGCCCGGGTTTCACGTGTTTCCATTGTCTTGTATAGCTAACCTACCTATAGCATGATCCCGCAAGTCATATTGTGTAAAATCAAGCCGCTTGTCCGTATAGGCAAAACTGTTTTCCACAAAACACAAATCTAGTACACTATTACAATTTTTGAAACAGTATGTAAAGTTCCCAACCTTATCTCCTTGAGCCCTGCTATTCAATAAGCATAACTGGAGACTACTAGTAATTTCCATTAACATTTTACCTCTGCGTTTGAACTTTATCCATCTAGGACCTTTGTTCCCACACGTTACCCATATTTTCACTTAAACACACTACACTTGCGTTAAAATCACCTAGGATGACACATCGAGCCGCTGGCATTTGCTCCTTGGCTAATTATATTAGCCCTTCAAGTTTTATAATATAATTTTTTGTCGTGTTGGCTGGATGTATGCAACTCCTAGTATAAAAAGACTGTCCCCTATGATAATCTTGGATATTAAGTAGTTATCGTGCTTCTGGATAATATTAAACTGTCTAACTCTGCGGTTATGTAAAAATAGAGCCAGGCCTCCGCTTGCTCTACCTTTAGCTTCATGCCTAATAGCCTTACCTGTAACTAAATAATATTCATCTAGATATCCTGGGGTGGAAAATTCCTTATATTTGAAAGTTTCGCACATGAAAATAATGTCTGACCCCAGTACCATTGTGTTCATGATTCCTTTCTCCCGTACTGTTTCAAAATGTTATGCTTAACTTACTACACGATTACTAGTTAAGTTATTGTAGTTTAAACTAAAATTATGACTTATCGTTCGATTTTTGGTCCGTCTGGTGGGCTCGTATCCTCAGTGTTCTGCCACGATGTTCTCCACATTCACCTTATACTTCCTAAAAGTCCCGTCTGATTCCGCGTATAAGGACCCGTTTCTGATCACTGACTTCAAATCCTTATTTGCGGATTACCATTTTTTTGGTCGACTTTCGGAGTAGCTTCTCGTTCTGTACTTCATGCCAAGTAAGTTCTGGGTTGATTGAGATCTTGTTGGTGGCCTCGTTTTCTTTCAAGTTTTTTAAGGCGGCAAAGACTTTGTAACGGTCCTTGGCCTTTTCCAGCTTCACAATCACAGCACGACTCCTATCATCCAGTCTCTTTCCAATTCTTATTGCTCGTTCAATTCCGACATCCACTTCTATTTTCATCGGATCTTTGAATAGTGCCTTTACCTTGCTTTCTTAGACGGAGCAAGGCTCAGGACCTACTTGCTACGGCAGCCCTCTAATTCTAATCTTCTTTGAGTTATGTTCCCTCTTTAGATTCTCAACTTCAACTTCCAGCATTCCTACTTTGTCGTGTAGCTCTAGCACAATCCCCTTGCACTTGCAGTACCAGTTCAGCTTTTCTTCCATGCTTAGTACTTATTTAAGCAACAGGGAGATCTTGCCACTATCACTCGTCCCTTCGAATTCTGGCTCCATTTCCGCCATTTGGTTGGGATTTTTCTCGTGCGGAGAATGGCCCGTTGGAGAGTGGTTTGCCTTCCTTTTAGACGGCGTTGAGTTTTCCTGAAAGGTCCTTCTGTGAGCTGGTGGAAAATGGATAACTTTTTCCTTGTGTGAGCCGAAAAACAAAGTTGAGCCGGGCGTAACCATGTTATTTCGACAACTTTACCGTCTGCATTTTAGAGTAACGATAAGAAAAAGGGAAAGAAAGTTCAGAACTTGGCCACTTTTGTAATCATACTATGCATAGTACGCGCGTGTGCAGTTTAACATAAAACCAACATTATTGGTGGAGCCTTTTAGTCGTAAGTGCGAGCCAAGCAGGTGAGAAGAGGAGGTTCGGTTTCAACTTTTAACGTATTTTCTACCACAAATATATCAATGTCTAGATCTAGAGGATTGAAGAAGTATTCTGTATCGACTACAAATTTCTACAGCACCTCAAGTATTTAGCCATTTAACGAGACAAACGAACTACGTTTCAGTTAAGTTGAGTTTCTACCTGGAACATAAACAGGAAAATTGGAGAAGTGCCAATTAGCGACGTGTCCTAGAAACAACGGTTTCCGGGCGTTGCCAGCTGTTGACAGAAATGATTCCATACATACATAGGTACAAATAAATA
Source organism: Hypogastrura burkilli (assembly GCA_034696285.1). Classification (NCBI taxonomy): domain Eukaryota; kingdom Metazoa; phylum Arthropoda; class Collembola; order Poduromorpha; family Hypogastruridae; genus Hypogastrura; species Hypogastrura burkilli. The sequence continues at coordinate 4,225 of JAQFZY010002580.1, forward strand.
AATAAATATATATTGTAACATACCCATGGGCATGTATGTATCGGCACGGGAGCAGGAATAATTAGCCCGTGCCTGTTGTGATGTGCAGTGTAGATAAGAGTAGAAATACCTAGTCTTAGCAATATGTAAATGTCATTTATTCAACTAATCGTATCCGGCTACTCTGTATACGGTTATACGGATATCTGTAAAACATTTCCTTTGAGAGAGAGTTTGGCCATGGTCAAGGAGTCAAAGCCTTGAGATCAAGTCAGTGAAGCTTAACTTTACTGACAGGTAAGCAAAACCTCGTTCTCACTACATGCGAATGAAAGGAGATGTTGTGTGTAATATATAGCGTCACGATTATTGTCACAAACCCAACACAATTATAAGATTACGCTTGAGACGAATTATGATTTAGGCATTCCATATTTTAAGGAAAATCTAAGTTAAAGTCTTCAGTCTTAAACTGTATCTCTAGCTTTTAGTCCTCTTTTCTTCCCTTACTATTAAACATTACTTGCAAATTCTAAATTAATAATTCAAATAAAGTAAGTAATAATTCTCAAATTGAAGGTGCCTTAAAGTATAGGATTGTGTTCCTCTAAATTGGGTAGACGTATCCGTCGGAGTTTATCGATCCTACCGGACAGCTTAAGTTACAAACCAGCATATCGGTACCGATTTATATACCTATCATAAAATTACAGCCGATTTTGCACCATCCGCAACCTACAGGTCGCATTTCTCAACGTACGCTCACCAAAATCATCCCACAAAAAGTTATGACCAATACAAAGACCAAGTGCGAATATGGGATTTTTAGGGTCAAGGGGTCACATCTTAAAAAGCCCTATTGGCCCATGCCTAAATACTGCCTTGGTCTTAATAACACCACACATTTTAGGGTTAGGTAATCGATTTATTGACTAAGCCAAATATTTGTACTAATTCGTCCCAAGCGTAGAGCCAACCTCGCTAAGCGGCGGAGCCGCGTGCGCAAGTATAAGACACCAGCCGAAGGCAAGGTCGTTACTTGTAATATATAATATTCAGTACGGATTTTGATCCTAAATATGGAAGGCTTCCTCTCAGTAACTAACTCCTGGGTCTGAATCTGATCCCATTAACGCTTAAGGAAGGTTAGCTTATTACCCGTATCCAACCCTTGAATAGTGAACGATGTATCTTAGTTCATAGTTATGTTAAGTTTAGGCTTATGCATGCTTGGCCGTGATCCTCGGCCGAGTAGTAAATTAAGGCACACGGCAATTACGGGAACCCGGTTCATTAAAGTCGTTTCGACCTGTTTTAATATATTCGGACCTAGCGCAAATACATATAGGATATTTGGATTCTACAGAGAATTCTGCGTCTAACCGTATTTATTCACTCCCATAAGAAACACATGTGATATACTATAAATTCATTTACGATGTTTTATTATTTAAATAAAAAATCATTTTTTACACGGTTAGACGCAGAATACCTGTAGATTCCAAATAATAGTTTATTAAATATGCTGAGTTAAAGTGAACAAAAGTATTTTTCAAAAATCGACACATGGAGATTGAGATCCTCTTGCGTACAAATTAATCCCGTCTCAAATACATGTGATGCAGTTTTTTTTAGAAATTCATTTAGGATGTTTGTTTATTTTCGTATAAAATACTTTCTTACACGGTTAGACACAGAAATATCTGTAGAATACAAATATGCTAATTAATAAAATATATCTCAATTAGTTGATGAGAGGTGTTGAGATGAAGTGGAAACCGAAAATTAGCATACCAGACATATTCAATCCCATAAGAAAAACATGTGATGTACTTTTTTTTTAGAAATTCAGTTAGGATGTTTTGTTGATTCGTATAAAATAATTGTTTTTACGGTTAGACGCAGAAATATCTGTAGAATCCAAATACTCGACTTAATAAACTGTATCTCAATCAGTTAATTAAATATGTTGAGTTGAATTGAGCATCGAAAATTAACAAAACAGATAGAGGCATACAGGAGAGAAGGCTTGTGTATCAGCCAGCCGGCTCAATCTCAACAACAACAAAAAAAAACATTCACTCTCGCGGCTTACTGAACCCATAAGTAGGAGCTCTGTACTCCCCTGTTTGCACCGGCTTTTAGTAACGGACTCCGGCAACTCGTGATGAAGATAGAAAGCCATGCACAGTAGTTGGGTTCCTAGTTACCGCTTTTTGAAAAAAAAATTCGGAAAATTTGAATTCTTCTACGTTTTCCAGTAGGTGTCAGACGGACAGATAGACGGACAGACATACCTTAATGTTTCCATAAATGCACTGACGATCATTAATCAAAACTAATTCCTATATGCAAGAGGCTCCTGGAGAAGGACGAAGACGGCAAAAGCTAATAGTAAACATCATTCGCATATGTAGTCCCTATCTATGAAAAGTCGTCCACCTAATGGAGTGATATGTCAAAAAGTACCCGTAGCACTACACATAGAGCTATTAATATTCACAACTTGTAACCTTGCCTAAACATTTTTAATAAATGGAGTGAAGTTGAAAATCTGATAGGCCCGTGAGGCGAATGTCGGACTAAAAACACCCCAGTAATTTCTTTGAAGCAATAGTGTTCGGGTTATGTTTGGACGGGCACAACGGTATCGTAAGGGTTTATCGGATCCCTTTCCCCCGGATCGTAAGATCGGGTAACTCGCTAGTATATACGTATATCCGCACACAACGACTTCATGTAAAGGAATGATTTTATTGTTCTTACTGCAAAATCAGGATGAAATGCATTAGTCAGATTCTCACAACTGGATCCCATCTGAACAAGGTTAGCCAAAAGTGACAAAACAAACGAGAGGTCTTTGTCACGTATACAACGGTCTACATTCGAATTTTCTGATAAAAATCGTAGGACAATACGAAATACTTCGATTTCCAATCCCTGAAAAAAATAATACAAATAATTAGTGTATCATCATCGTTGGTCTGTATTGATGTTGGTATGTATGTATGTATGTCCAGGGTTCTTCACCAAAACTACTAGACCGATTTTCATATTTGATACGTCAAAACGCTTTGAACCAATAGTGTTCGGCTTGGGTTTGGACGGGCACAACAGTAGATCAATCAAGGCTTTATCAGGTCCCTTTCGCCCCGGATCGCAAGATCGGGTAACTCGCCAGTACTACATATTTGATAAATATGAGTAATAAACAGTTGTAACGGGCATAGCCAAAGAGCGGAGTGTGATATGTGAGCATATGTGACGTCACACTATACCTACGATGATCTTGACCTTTAATCCACTAAACCGCATTATCAGGAATCATTTGATGAAACCGGTTTTAAATCGGTCCATTGGTTGCTGAGTTATAGGCATTTAAACGCTGTAGACCTTGACCTTTGACGTGACGACTTTATTACCTTAACGTTATAAGACATTAATTACTGAAACCGTTTTAGAAGCTGGTGGAAAGCTTGTTGAGTAGATTGGAGGCTGACCGACAGACAGAATCAAATTGATCAGAATCGCGTACTGAGTGCTGCTTTCCTTTACACCGGACATTTGACCCCTCCGTGACTCAGCGGTAACCCATGAAGGTCACCGGGGCCATAACGACCAAACTCTGTCATGTGACATAAAATGACCGAATAGGCCCAGGGATCATGAATACAGCTGACAAACCAGTTTCCCAGCCTTTCGGTGGCCCCACGACCCCGAGTGGACCCGCAAGGGTCGCCCGAGCTCAATTTGAGTTAACAACGGATTCAGATGCCCAAGCCATGCAGGGTCATATGCTAGCAATGAATTTTCGATTTCGTCCTATAGGGATTACGTGGTAACCTCGAAGAGGTCAGCCGGGGCCATGCCGACCACAAAATGTCATGAGACATATCAAAATGACTGTATGGGTCGGAGGATCATGAATACAATTGTTAAAACAGTTTTGCGGGTTACCGGTGGTCCCACGACCCCGAGGGGACCCGCAAGGGTCGCCAGAGGTCAATTTGAGTTATCAACGGATTCGGGTGCCCCAAGCCGTGCAGGGTCATATGCTAGGAATCAATTTTCGATTTTGACTGTATGTGGGCTACGTGTGGTCCGCGGTCCGGGTCTTTGTGGATTCAGGATCTTAATTCCACTTCATTTCAGAAGCTTGCATTTCAAGACTCAATCTAAAGCGTGAAAAGTCTACATCTCAATTACTGGAATTGACTCGACTGCAGTCCTTTCGTGCAAGGAAGAGACGTCCGTGATTCTTCATTCTCAGACTCAGGCTTACAGTCTTCAACTGTCCGCCCTGATCCTTTCGAAGATCACAGGCCTCATTCCCCGCTCTCAATGTAAATCACAATGGCCATATTTGGAAGGCTTAGCATTAAGCGACTCTTCGTTTTCAAACCCTGCACACGTGGACATCTTGATCGGCGGTTCTAAGTGCTCTCACATCCTTTATACCTCAGAAGATTGAAAACTTTACTGATCCAGATGCACCCGTGGCCTTCAACACTAGATTTGCGGATCCTCACGGCAGCAAACTTCGTCTGCTTCAAGTCTCCACGTTTAAATACATCATTCTTCCTGTGTTGAGACTCATACCGAGCTCAACAAATCCTACATACAACAGAAATTCTGAGAGCAGGAAGAAGGAGTTTCAAGTCCTATGCTGGAATCTGCGGATGGTGTCGAGTGCGTAGCCCATTTCCAGTCAAACCATTTCAAGAAGGCAGGCGGAACCTACACCGTTCGACTTTCCTTCAAGCCTCAATCAACTGAATTGGAAATATAAGGGCTGCAGCGCTGAATCGGTTCATGAAGACGGAGTCAAGGCTCGTCAAGGATCCGGCGCTCAAATTGGAGTACATTAAGTACATGAAGCAATTCTCAGATCTTGGATGTATCGAGCCTGTACCAGTTTCCAATCTCAAAAAACCAGATTCGTAGTGTTATTACGTTCCTCATCACGTCGTCGTGAAGCCTAGCAGCAGTACTACAAAGTACTGTTGTTTTCAATGCTTCAACGAAGGCTAACTCCGGAATCTCGCTCAACTCTGCGCTGCTAACTGCTCCGAAGCTTCAAATAGACCTCCAGTCACTTCTCCTCCGCTTCATGAGTTACCGGATCGCTCCGTCAGCAGACATCTGGGAATTCTACCCGCAGACTCACGTTCATGAAGAGGATCAAGATTTCTAAAAATTTCTCCGGCGGGAGGACCCTCAGCAACCCATTTCAGAGCTTCGAATGAGTGGCGTAGGGATTGCAAGATTTCAATATTTCACGATCCCGAGATTTCGAGATATCGAGATTCACCTCTCGACATCTCGAGATTTTAATTTCGAAATCTCGAAAATTTAAATGGCTGTTTATTTGATAGATTTGCAAAAGTAAAACCATATTTGCGATTTCTTGTTATTACTTAACCTATTTTGGAGCAATTGCGAACTTTACACACTCCAGACAAATGACAAAAGTTTCAATATATTTACAATTTTTATTCTAGGACATGCCGTTAAGAATTTATGGGGGAGGGGAAATGAATAACTATCCTTCAGAACGAACATTGCCTATTTTTAATTATTTTAATTGGTAATGTTCTCACGGGGTTCCACTTATGCAGGAATTTAGTAAATAATACAGATATACGTTTTGTGGAGCGTAAGAGAGTAGGAACTTAAGTGTTAGAGAATAAACACGTTCATGCTACTTATAGTGATATATTCCTTGTGCTTATGGTTTATATTACGGCATATCAACAACGGTGAATTTTTAATAACTCTGTATGAGATGATGTCTTCTCTAAGATGTCTCATATTCCATTAAAATTCAAGCAATGCTAATTCACTTAAGGAGATGTTATAGGGTAGAGAGAAACGTGTGAAAGGGCTTGGGGAAACTTTCGGACACTGTATCTATATTATGGAATTTAGCTAGCGCTCTGAAATTTTCACCACGACTTCTAAGTTATTATAGCTAGGGGTTGACGGCTGGATTTTTGGTTATGACTTTTGGTCTTTGGTATATAACCATTTTAAGATTATGAGGATTTTTTTGGTTGAACTTGATTAATTAATTGCTACAAAACTACTAGTCATAACCCAAAATCCAGCTGCTCTACCCATATATTAAGTTACATTTATTTTCACTTTCATTTATCTGTATAATTCAAATTCAATTCTAAAATCCAAATTAAAATTTAAGCTCAATGTTCAGTAATTCAAAGATCTTCCGAAAGCCATCTCATGACTTTCGCTGCCAGTTTCCGCATGAATGGGAACAAGGTGAAAGCGGCGCGGACTGAAATGTCTTAACTGTTCGCAAGTGTAAATAAAGAGACGCGGAATTAACTTTCCAAACTTTTCTTCCAAAATATAACTGGGAATTGCCCCAATGGGCATTCCAATGAGCAGTGCTTTTGTGATGTTGGACAAGTAGGAGATCGTAGGTTTGACTTTTTTTTTAAACTTTCACTTTGTTTTCTCTACTGGAAACAAACCTCTCTACCGCTTTTCATGGCGGTAGTATGTTCTGTGAACTCTCCCAGGATTCCATAGACCATGCAGACAGAGATTACTCTGTCTTCCTCCCGCTCTTCTATTTACAAATATTAAGCTGCAATAGTACTTACTCTCGATGCTAAAAATTGTAGATTCTCTTATCAAGTCAGCTGTGTCTTATCAGCATAAAAAAGGTTTGGGGCCAGGCCCGACTAAAGTGAAAGAAAGGAAAGAGCGCGGGCCAAGTAAGAGGAATATAAAGCGGAGTTTCTTTGTTTATTATGGGCTCACACTCTCTACCGTTGTACTGTACTTATGCTGTATTTTGCTGTAATCATACAATCACATCACAATTTAGTAAAGCTGTGGCCTAAAAACAGTCGAAATTCAAGTCTGTGGATTTCCCATAGTTGTGATACAGATTTCCCTGACTGGCTGAAAAAGGTGGTGACACTAGTGCCTGACAAATCAGTAATAGTTATTAATCAAGCCCCATATCATAGGAGGCGAGTGTTGGGCACTTCTATGCCTAAAATGAGCTGGAACAAAGACAAAATCGAAGATTGGTTTGAACTGCACTGTATTAAAATGCCAGAAGTCGTTAAAATATTTTACGATCTCACAAAGGCAAGTCTAATTCAATTAAGCAAGGAGCAACCTGTCAAAGAAGAATACGTAGTTGATCAAATTGCCAAAAACAGTGGTAAAGATGTGAAAATACTATTTTTGCCAGT
>JAQFZY010002581.1:0-11431 GCA_034696285.1 Hypogastrura burkilli
TATGTCTTTCTCAGCAAATCTTATTTCCTTTAGCCGTATCTCTACCAAAACCAACTGAATGTTTTTGTTGCATGTTGTAAGCTGCACTGCAGACGTATTCTATGTATGTATTTTAATTTCTAATTCTCTTCCACTTCTGGCGTTCTGGCATGGATGCATGTGTTTTGTATTCGAATTGCAAATTGAGAGGAGGTCCTGCAAATCACACTACTACATATTCATTCCGTCGAGCTTCTACAATGTAATTTATGCAGGCCAGAGCATCCGGCGGACAAGTCACAAGTTCTATTGCCGAATACCGAGCTTTGCATCTATGTGTTTAGTGCAGTCGTTAAATTAGTACTTGTTTGCAAGCTTACCTTAAGCCTATAAAGGTTTTAGCGATGTAATGATTTAAAATGCAACTACGCGTGCAATAACTACGTATTTAGCTTGGCAGTTGAAGGTGGCCGTTACCGACACCTACTATAGTACCTACCAGATCCATCTGGAAATTACCTTCCCCTTGAATTCTCAGCTAGTGAACTTTATTCAATTCCATAGGCCATAAGTATTCATGCACAATTTTGAACTGGCCAAATACCAAATATGATCTAAGGTCGTAAAATTGCACCAATTGCACCTTTGCCAAGAATTTTAAACGAATAATTTACCAAAACACGGATACATAACTGCAGAAGTTAAAGCTTCTACCAACTTTGGTAGTCACATGTTATGCGATGTTAAATAAATTCATCGCCAGCGATTTTCAATCCATAAGTGTATAATACGTACATGAATACGTTTTTATTTCGTAAAAAACGTAATTTAACTGTACCGGTTGTATCCTTATAAATTCATTTGAGAACTCTACTGACATTATCGAGTATACATCTCAAATAATTATTTATAACTTGAGGTGTCACACTTAGGATTACTGGTTTGGTTATCACTTGATGTTTCGGACTCTGAAACTTAGTTGAGGTTTAGACATCAAGGCATGGAACACGCTAGCTTGCAGCGAGAATTAACCGGAAGTTTTATTTTACATAATCGCTTAATAACCGCCGTAACTAGATCCAGATGGTTGAAAGGAGCTCCTGCCACGAGAAGCAGAGCTCCGGCCCCGACTCATGCCACGTCCCCGAATGTCTCCATCCCAGATCCCGTCATACTGTCGATTATCTCTCTGTTTATCCGGATCTATTCTGTTCGATCTGTTGAATACCATTGTCTGGCCTAGCTTAAAATCATAAGTGCCAGCAGATTCCGAGGGTAGGCATTCGTAGTCGGCAAGCTTGACTGGTTCACCCACACTGGGCCATTCCTGAGCATACTCCGGTTCACTGGGCAGTGGGAAGTCATTCTGAGAGAAGGCGTAGTGTGAAGACTGTCCATGGTCATGGTGAGAGTTATTCGAGGAGTACAAACCTCGCCCTCCACGATATGGTCTATCACCGGGTTGCTCCCTTGAAAAATTGCCACGTCCACTCCGTCCATATCTCTCCCCCTCGTCTCTGAACGGGCTCTGAAATTCCCCCCTTGGATGGAACGACGAATCGCTACCTCGTCCTCGACCTCGTCCGCCTCTCCGACCACGAGTGTCGTCAGAGTCATGAAATTGACCGCGAGTGCCGGAGGAAGGGAAATTCCGATTTTCACCCTGATAATTCCCGCGAGGTGGTCGGGAACCCCGCCTATCATTCCCGCCCCCGGACCCCCTATAGGAAGAATACTCGGCCAGGGGACCAGCAGAGCCGTACGAGTCTCTCGTATCGCTTTGGTATGTCTGAGCACGCGGGCCTGGGCCTGATGAGTACGAGTCGCGAGATCTTGAGTCATTACTTTCATAATGTGCCCCACTTCGACCTCGACCACGACCTCGGCCTCGTCCACGGCCTCCATACTGCTCATTCGGTTCGAATTCAAACTGGCTCATACCATTTGTGGCCAATTCAATATCTTCGTCAAACTCCAGGCTTGTTTCTTTCTCAGCAACTCCAAAGAAGCTTGAGAAATGAGCTTGTAAGTTCAGCTGCCCACCGTGATACTGATACTTTGAGGCCAGCTCCTCATCTTCTCTGGATTCCCGATCTCGCGAAAACCTCTTGTCCCTGGGCTTGGATTCTCTAGGCTCAGTACTTGCGCTTTCCTTATTAGTAACTTTGGATTTGGAACTAACAGATTCTTCGGACTGCATAAGCGAACAAAAAATAATAAAACATTGCACTTTAAGCTCGAATTTAGGGTTCAACGACAACATAAATATTATACCAAGTTGAAGGCCTATCTTACCGGCATGTTTTTGGAAACGGTGAACGTTTTTTTGCTTGGTTGTTTTTGGACTAAATCCTTGATTGCTTCTTTGCGTTGGACATCAAACTGGGTATTAGACTCTTCCTTCCCCTGATCTCTTTCTCCTTTATTCTTTGCCTCTTCCAATATGTCCATTGCCTAATCATATGAAGTATTGCATCAACTATTTATAATGAATGGATTATGGAGTAATTCAGATAGTTGTGTTGTTGGTCAAACCTTTGCATTCCGTAGATCTTTTACATTTCGTACAGCAGAAGGTCCACGGGCATCGAGCGTTTTCCACTTCGGTGCACTTTCATCACCTGCACTCACAATTGCCTTTCCCCATGAACTTTTTTTGTCATGCTCCTTCTGTACTTTCCAATTTTCGACAAGCTTGTCCACATATCCTCCCAGGATTTCAACGTTTCCACGAGTAAGCTTGAGCATTCTCGAAAGGATTGGGATAGACCGAAGGGTCCTTATTTTTGTTCCTGGCACAGTGTTATTACTGAAAAACAGAAGTTCAAGAGTAAACATATTACCGTGCTTAACGCTTAATTCAAAGTAACAATAATATAACAATATTATAGACTTCGATATAATCGTAAGGTCTTATCCTTCATATTCTCACCTTAATTTCGGATGGGGCTCGTACAGAAGCCCATAAATTGTTTCTTTCCCATCCGTAAGGCATAGCTTGAGCATGTGTCGCTTCCCATCATAATCAGCATGTGACTCCACCTGGGCCCTTAAGGGTAAGGACACATTGACAACGCTCTGTATTTGAAGAATGACCCCAGCAGGTAAGTCTTCTCCGGGAGGCAGATTCTTGAGCGAGAGAGTTAGTGAACTTTTGGAAGTCTTGAAGTCCTCCTGTAGTTTTACATATCAAGGTAAATAATTTGACATATGTAATTGTTGTGTGTAGTATATTCGCGCGTATTTTCAGTTAGTCTCGATCACTAAACTGCATAGATTGGTCACACAATTGACATGAAATATGCAAATATATATATATACATATACGTATCAGTAGGAACATGTAATACATCATACATCAGTATATGGGACTTAGTAACTTGATATTATTTCAGCATTTAAATGATACAGAAACGTTAGCATTAGCGATATGTTGTGTAAGTTAGCGTAAGTACAAATGTATGTGAGCACGTGCGCTTACATTCAACCAAGATTTATCTGTTGACGAATCCATCTTAACGCCGCCGATGCCGTCACGTGACGTGATGCAAGGTTCACAACAAGGTGAAAGTGTCGCGAAATTAATTAACCTAAAGACTTCAGCTATATTCAGAATATTCAGACAACGATGCGGTATCTCCAAAAGCAAACCTGAAATAGAACATTTAAAAAGTTGGAGCCGAACAGCAAAAGAGCATAATGCAAAATTCAATCCTGCTCATCCATCTCTTCTATGCTTTCTACTTTTTTCGCGATTTTGGGAGCTTACAAATTGGATAGGTAAATAGTATATTTGCAATTCATCAGAAATGTCTGGTATCCGCATGATAAACCGTCCGTATGTGAGTCAAATGCATTGAGTGAACGGCGTAGTTATTGTTATAATAGTACGAATGTTGCTGCTATTGCTATCATACGTAATGTTTTATTAAAAATCCAATATACTTTTAAGAATATATTCAAATGGGTTTGCTTATGAAGTCGACTTCTACCTATCACTTCAGCTCAGGAGGGCAATCCGGCTGGACCGTTGGGATCGAGACTTTAAATGGCTCCAAATCTGCGAGGGCTTCATTTATGCGAAAAATAGTTGGAAATGGGGTCATGTCCACTTTGAATCTGAAATAATAGACAACACAGTGATCTAGGCTCGGATAGAGATGAATCGACATCGAAAAGAATGATCGGATTCCTATTTTCAATACCGTATGGCGTTGTACACTTGGGGCGCTATGCAGCAGTCCGCCATCGTGATCTCATCCCCAACCGAGTACTTGCCAGCACTTTTTGTGAGTATTTTCTCCAATGCTACAGCATAAGGATAAGGATACAGTTCATAGAAAAACCTATACCTACTTGCTTTATGGATACAGTAATAATAAAAAAATTAATATGTAGTCTCATAAATTGGAAATTGGCATCGTTTGGTCTATTATTTACCTTCAAAGCCAGTTGCTATCCAGTACTTGGCCCATTCCGCTCTCTTCGCTTCCTCGTCGCTATGCTTCAGCATAACGCACAAGTTCTGAATAGGCTGAATTCCTGAACCAATGATTTCAGTAATTTCCCGAACCTAAAATCCGCATAAAGTTGTATCTTCCGCGCAGTATAATGTAATCCTAATTATCATAACCCAGTTGGACATTGCTGTATACAGTTTACCTTTGCACGTTGGATAGGGTCTTTGGGCAGGAGTGCTTTCTCCGGGTAAACTTCTTCGAGGTACTCAATGATGGGGATCTATGGTATCGGAATTCAATATCAGAGTCAGTAACTTTTCTAGGCTTTAATAAATACAGGAATTATTGTAGCTATTTTCTAACGGTTTACTTACCGACTGAGTCAGTGTGTGAGCACGGTGGACAAAAGCAGGAACTTGGCCCATGGGATTCAATTCTAAGTACTCGGCGCCGAACTATTCATTAGAAGATTTGCATAAAATATGGAATTGCTTTAAAAAACGGATGCTCATCAGGATATACATAGGTTAGATTACTGAATATTAAAGCAGGCTCTTGTGGATTTAGGGTCTAAGTACCTACCTGTTCCTTTTTGAGCAAACTAACTGTTTTAATGTCATATTCTATTTCCTTGTAGGCGAGCGCTGAAATAATGAAGATGACGATCAGACACATAAGGTTCAGAGAAAAGTATGTATGAATCTATTGTATTTTTATGAGTATGGATTTTATAAAAATTACCTATTCGCACCCTCCAGCTACAAGAACTTCGAAAATACGAATACAGAATGGGTGTATCTGTCTGAGTCATTTCAGCAATCAATCAATTAGCCCGATGTCAATTCCAGCTCACCGCCAAACACTTTGCGAAAACAGCGAAGACGCGTGCGCCTCTTATTGTTTGAAAATGATTCACGTTCTTACTGCTTTAAAATATACATACTGTTATTCACGTTTCCGTGTATGGAAAGACTACTACTGTCCACGCTTAACACCAGTCCTCTGGCATGTAAAAATGGACCCATCCCGCTCCCGCAGATCATATTCATATAATGCATGAATTAAGTAACCTTGAAATATTTTCATATCCTCCTGTCAAGCGCAACTGGTTATTGCTTGGAACGTGTCATAATTTCTAATTTTTCTCTCAATAAGAAAGATTCCTTTACGCAGCAGCATAGTCAAAAGGACAGATGTATTATTGTAACCTATAGACACGACGGAGAACCTGTTTAACTGGAACTGGAACCCAGATATTCACTCTTTACTTAATACCGGTACATGTACATTAGTACATTTAATAATTGAATCAAGTAGTATAACATGAATGATATAAGGTATACAGTGGATATACATATAAACTTAACTATGCAAATAAGTTTCGGGTTTCGTATCCCTCTTATTCCAACACTACTGCTGCAAAAATAAAGTCTTTATTTCTTTAGCTCGCTATATAAGTTCACAATAATTATTCAATACGAATTTATGATCTTTAGAAAATAGTATATAGCTTGTAGGTTGTAGCATAAAAACATGTTTACACTTAGGCATAGAAAGTTTTTAACATCCCTAAATCCCTAAATGTTTAAGAAGTAAATACAAAACTAAATAAAAAAATAAAAGCTTGTGCTGGATAGGTATGTAGCTGGTAATATTAGTACACCACATCTGAGGCTTTTATTCTTTATCGTCACTAAGAGTCACAATTACAGTAATATGAGAAGTTTCGTCTGGCCTTGAGATGATATAAGAAATCCGTCTGTACAAGTATATTTATTTTTGATTGGGAAGTAATTTTTACGCATCCCATCGTAAACTAAAAGGCACAATTTCATAGAATCAAATATAAAATTCGGTTTTAGAGACAAGCTTATAACCTATGAAGTTGCTATGAAGTAAAATGATAGATTTCAATATGCAGATTTGAATTGACTAAAATTCGACTTCCCAAACTGTCCAATTTCCCCAAAATACAACAATGTTGTGAAGGCTGAGCGCCGCTATTGTATAAGTTTTTATTCCATAAGATGTTATTGAGTGGTTGCTACACCTATTCGATGTAGGATAGTACCTATGTATATACAGTATATGTATCGCTGGACTTGCGGTGTTGCGGGCGAGTTTTTTATGCCTCAAGGCGGCAAGAACACGTCGGCTGATTATGAGGAAAATCATATTTTATACCTTTGAGGCTTGCTGAAGTAGGAATTTACAATAGGTATAGCCTCCTACCTTACCCCAACCTGATACAGAACCAGAAAGTGCAACAAGCAACAACAGACAGACAGGTCAAACACCCTCCGCGAAAGTTGAACAATTTTTCTGAATGTCACAACACCGGTCAAATTGTCAATTGTCCTTTAGCAGGTTCACTTTAAATCCTATTGATTCTTCTCTTGTATTTTAAAATAAATATCACCACAATCGTTTCAGCTTGACTCCAGACCCAGACTATGACAGTTTGTTTGGAAGAGTAAAGACGACGTACGGCGTATATAAGCATCCTAGTTAGTGTACTCACCTCTCACCTGTTTGATTATTGATTTCGATTTGTGAATGCCTATCCTCGTATTTAACATTTAGCCATTTTATGTGAAATACAAAACTGTACCAGACGCCGGAAGCCGGAGCTGCCGACCATGACATAAATTCGTACTTTTTGACGTGTAGAAGTAGAGGCTAATATACCAAATATCATGTAAGTGAATACAATGACGTTGAATGTAATTTAAAATATTCGAAATGTAATAATACAGCGATAGCTGAATACTAGTTCTGAGCTTGCAGAAGGTCTTAAAACCTAAACATTTAATGACAATTATACACTATTTCATTTACGCAGGGACAAGCCAGCAAAAAGGAAAGGGGCCAATAGGAAGGTCACTGAAAAAGTAGCAACAAGTCCTAAGAAACGGAATGCTGCAACAAATGGGACAAAAAATAGTACACGAAATGTGGGGAAGGCATCTAGCTCACAAGAAGACTTCAGTGAAGATGACACGATACTTAAATACAAAAGACAAATAACTTCGACTGAAGGTGAATCTCATGACCGAAAATCCTCAGGGCTGAACCTTAGATCCACCGGAAAGCAGGAAAAGACCAGAAGGAATATTTTGATTTCAAACCCTGGTTGGTCCTGGGCCCTCTTTCTTATTGTGGTGACCTTAGGAGCCCTCACAAGGTTCTATAATGTTCAGTATCCGGAGCACGTGTGTTGGGATGAGACACATTTCGGAAAGATGGGTAGTTGGTACATCAATCGAACTTTCTTTTTTGACGTTCATCCTCCCTTGGGAAAGGTATTCATTACCAACGCGATATATTTACATCCAATGGAGTTACTGAATATTTGGATTTTGGAATAAAGTCCTCTAATTCGACTGTACTTAATTATTTTCAGATGATGATTGGACTATTCGGATATGCGACGGGTTATGATGGAAAGTTTCCCTTTGAGTCCCCTGGTCAGCAATACAATGAGACTCAGTATTTAGGAATGCGGATCGTAAGTTTCTAAATGTTGTAATGCATTTTGTATTTTGCCTATTAGCCAAGTTTTGCCCACTGGCTTGCACTATCAGCGCACGTACTAATTGCTAAATGCTATAAACCATTTTCATTGACTATCCTGATTCCGCAATTGATTAGGAATTCCAGCCTAATTTTATTCAGCAGTGCATGAAGAAGCCTGTGGTTACAGTATTGCCACTGAACTGTCAATATTTGATTTATCAATGTTTATAGTGTTGTACAACAATGGGATCCCTCCTGGTCCCGCTCTCGTACCTTACAGTCTGGGAAATGACAGGATCAACCACAGCCGCGTGCTTAGCCTCTGCTTTCATTCTACTTGACGTAGGCCTTGTGACCTTGACACAGTATATTCTCCTCGACCCAATTCTACTGTTCTTCATAAGTGCCTCAGTCTACTCTTCATTCAAATTTTATGCTTATCGGAACCGGTAATTAACTATTTATTATGCGATGACTAACGACTTTGCTCGACAATCTTACTCGTCGTACCTGCCAGAACTTGTGATTTTTAATTATTTCGTTTTAGTCCTTTCTCATTTGTGTGGTGGACCTGGCTCAGCCTTACGGGTACCTTTATTGCGTGCTCAATGAGTGTTAAGTTTGTTGGACTTTTCACGGTGCTTTACATTGGGCTTAGGACGATTTCCGAGCTATGGGAAATCCTCGGAGACATTTCTCGCCCAATTGTGAGTCTCTTTATCTAAAAGAATGCCTGAAAGTATCAACATGAAAAAGAAGCATGTATAAACAAAAGAACAGAAGTCGGTTTGCAGATTGATTTGTCCTTTTTACAGACTTACACAATAAAACATTTTATCGCACGAGGAATTTGTTTAATTCTGCTCCCGATCGTTCTGTATGTCACAATTTTCTACATCCATTTGACGGTTTTGAATCGGAGGTATACGTTCCAAAACTAATAATATTTTAATACTAACGGCACTAAAGTCAAATATTAGCCTATTTAGTTGACACATATTCCAAATTTTCGGACAGTGGGAACGGTGACGGGTTTTACAGTTCCGGTTTTCAGTCTCAACTAATTGGAAATCCCCTTTATAATGCAAGTATGCCTCGTGAGGTTGCATATGGTGCTCTAATTACTATTAAAAGCCAGAGGACGGGCGGTGGGTACTTACACTCCCATTGGCATCTGTACCCCGAAGGAGTGGGCACCAGGCAACAGCAAGTAAGCATAAGCCAGGATTCAAAATCAAACCTGATATAAAATCACAATTTCACATATCGATTCTATGTATTAGATTACTACGTATGCCCATAAAGACGAGAACAACAAGTGGATTATTAAGAAGTTTAATGAAGAAGCGCCTGCACTTGACAATACAACGGTGCCTATTGAGCTTGTACGAAGTGGGGATTTGGTTCGGCTGGAGCATGTCATCACGAGGCGGAACCTACATGGTCATCGGGTCGTGGCTCCAATTAGTAAGAAGTCCTTCCAAGTTACTGGCTACGGAGAGGTAAATACATAAACCACCTAAATGCGCATTACAATAGATGTGACACCGAATAAGTTTACGGACAACAATAATGTGTTATGCCATGCAATAATAATGTATTATTCTCGTGCCTTATTGAATTGTATAGACAGTAACTTGCTCGTGACAAAATTCTATAGCGAAATTGTTACATATTCATTTTTGAATTCTGCGAATTGTTTTACAGAATGGTACCGGAGACGCAAATGATATTTGGCGTGTTGATGTTGTTGGAGGAAAGGCTGGAGACTTCATAAGTGTGGTTAGTAGCCGGGTTCGTTTCTTTCATCAGCTACAAAATTGCATTCTCACCGGGACGGGGAAGCAGTTACCTAAATGGGCCTATGAACAAATGGAAGTTGCCTGCAACCCGAATCACCGTGACGTGAAGAAGAATACGTACTGGAATATTGAAGAGAACTACTTCCCTAGATGTAAGGCTACCTATTCGCAGACTTTGGTTGATTATTTTTCTATTAGCAATATTAAATTGCTATTTTTTTTTTTACTAATGTTTCTCCATAGTGCCCAACATCAGTTTCCAAGTACATGCTCCAACATTTGTCGAAAAGTTCTTCGAGTCTCACACGATCATGTTCGAAGGGAACGCAGGATTGAAACCAAAGGAAGGAGAAGTGACATCTAGACCCTGGCAATGGCCGATTAATTATCGGGTACGTATCCGCACCGTAGTTCTATTACAAACCTCTGATTTAGTACATACTCATTACTCCCTTTTCCAGGGTCAATACTTCTCCGGAAATTCATTCCGTGTGTACTTACTGGGAAATCCCATTATTTGGTGGTTCAACATAATACTCTTGGCCACATTCGCGGTGGTCTACGTTTATCATTTGTGGATGGAACAACGTGGAAATGCGGAATTCTCCGCACTGAAAGGTTAATGAGATTTAAAGTTGAAGACCTAATTTTACTAATCCGGTTCCAGTTACACCGATCTGAGTGGTATCGCATTCTTCTAAATATTTCTCACTGTACCTATGTATGTGCATATGTAGAACGGCGTGAGGGGACCATTTGGACCTGCACATGGCTTTTCGTGGGCTGGGCCCTCCATTACTTGCCATTCTTCACAATGGGACGAGTGTTGTATTTTCATCACTACTTCCCAGCTCTGCTGTTCTCATCAATGTTGTCCGGCGTGATATTGGATTACTTGTTCTTCATAGTGTGTTCTCTCACAACTAAAGCATTCCCAATTCCGTCACAAACTACATTCCTTAGCCTGCAAGGAGTCACACTGGCTTCGATATTTTATAGGTAGGTTTATATTTCTTCAAGAAATATAGAATTGGCCAATGTCGGACACAATTTGTGGAGTGGTTCCATAAGCGTTACATTATACGTTAAATGATAAAGTTATTTTCTTCATGTTTAATTTTACAGTTTTTATTTATTCTCTCCGCTGGCGTACGGGACCTCAGGCCCACTGGCTGCAGAAACGAACAGCTCAATGTATGGACTCAAGTGGCTGGATTCTTGGGAGTTTTAGATGTATTTACTCAGAAGAGTTTAGATATTAACCTGGGTAAATTGGAGGAAACAATTTTCAAGACTACTTATACTACATACTGTAGTAGGTACTTTATTACTTATTACTTACCTAGTTGACTATTTTCGTGCAAAAATAAGTAGGCATTCATAAATGTAAGCAGTTCTCTCAAAGTTTAATAAGATGTGGTATTTCAATTTGGTCAGAACTGCATCACTACAAGACATCTGACCGTGTTAGTCTATTTTAAATGTTTGGTCTATTGTTCTTAAATATTTATTATTGAATGGAAAAAGCTGCAATCAATCAATTCTTGTGATAAATTGTACCTTTTCCTTTCAATACTGTTGCTATATGTTGTCAAATTATACATATACATAAGTAGGTCTACTGTCAACAACGGTCTGTATTTTTCTTTTTAGAAAGTCGTATTCGTAGACAGA
>JAQFZY010002582.1:0-11431 GCA_034696285.1 Hypogastrura burkilli
TAAAGAAACCGAAAAAATAAACCAAGAGGACACGCCCACGCCCACGCCCGGACACGCCCACGCCCGTATCCATTCCCAATTCATGTGGGCATGGAACAACGGCAACATTGTTAACCCACGCCCGGCGTGGGCGTGGGCACGCGGGCGTGTATTTTAGTAGTACCCCTACAGGAGAGTCAAGATCTACCACGTTCCTCCTCCCGCGAATCAGCATCGATATACTAAACGCTGCCAGTATTCTAGCAACAGTACCCCCTGCTACTCAGTTCCATGATATTTACAAATTATAGTTGTTAAAAAGGTGGTAAAATGTTAAAAGATGAAGTTGAAAATAAATTATATTACATTTAAAAAAAACCACATGCCGTATTTACTGTACATAGCATATATGTGAACAGCTCTAACCTTGGCTAAGCAATAGAATAGATACGGCAAGGTTTTTACCACTTCCGTGCTCACTGTAGTGTCCAGTAAAGCGAATATGCCTAAATGCAAGTTTTCAAGTACTCAAGATATCAAGACCCTTCGAGTTTTATATATAAGACTAGCCAACAAGCCCGCGTTAACGCGGAACGACTACCTACTTCTTCTTCTAATTATTTCTAGGGTGCATGGACCACCATTATCAGCAATTAAACTAACACAAACACACCCGCGGTCCATGCACCCTAGAAATAATTATAAGACGTAGTTAGTCGTTCCGCGTTAGCGTGGGCTTGTTGGCTAGTCAAAGTAAGATTTAGATCGGTAATACAATATTCGACTAATAATATGTCAAACCACAGGGTTCTGAATTAGGTGGCTTTGGTTGGGGCTATTCTAAATTCTAACCTATATAAACAGGGCAATATCCAATACAGAATACAATACGTTTTAGTAACCGGAGTTTTTATGCTTGCCCGCTTCAGTATGGATATTGTCGGGCCACTACTGAATGTCCCCTGTTTCGTCCTTCGGCAGGATCCCGGGCCAACTCCGAGACTCTGCCACAGCACAGTCTCTTCAGTCTCTGGATTTGACCAAATAGTTTGGGGTTTGGGAGTTTGAAATTTAGATATACTTGATTACTGAATCGAAGCGAACAGAATAATTAACTTTAAAAAGTAGGACGTCTGTCCGTGTTTTCAGATCTCAATGAACAGGAAGTGTGAGTGTGAGATGTGCCTCGGTTTAATCTTTGTTTCGGTTTGAAGTTTCCCGACACCTCTGTTGCTTGTCTTGTTGTAGCAGTATTTAGTGTAGCAGTGTTTAGTGAGGAATATCCCCTTACTGTGTACACTGACATGTCCTTGCCAATTCCCCCTGTTCTTAAGTCAAATCCCCCTGACAACTCTCCCCTGCCCCTATTGTTTATACTTTTATTGACAAACGTACAAGACCCGTTAGCGCTATTCTTATTAAAATAAGCTCCCAAAATCTCACTTCGATTTTCCAATCCCTCGGACAAATTATTTAGTGCACCGCATGGTTTATTTTATGCGAATGTCTGTCCGTCGGTAGTAGCCAGACATGTACGTCTAGTACGCCATAGGTCCCGGACCCCGGACATACCCGCAGCGAGTTTCAGGGTCTGTACATACCACTTGAGCCAGGGTGTGTTAACTATATGTATAGCTCTCACTTTCTGAGAAAAAGGATATGTAAAGCGTATAAAATACTTGAGTAAAGATAACTGCATACTAAATGGTGCGAGAATGCTCAATACTGACGCAATTTGTGTATTTGCAATTGCGTATTGCAGCTTAAGGTTGAAATAGGTATGTACACAGCACTTACACACGTCTAGCCAAAATTAGCTCTAATTTTCATGAGGTTATCTGAAAACTGCGTACTTGATATGAAGGCTAACGGAGATCCACTGTATGTATAACACCGGGTTACTTTTGTTTTGAACTTGATTAGGGGACTTCGTTCCGCTTCGTGCGAACTTCCGTCTACCATACAGTTCTCAGTAATATTTCGCAACGGATCTCTTCGTTCACAATGTAGTGTATTCAAAATTTTCCTGCGTTTCGCAGAAATGGGTATTATTCGACTGCAATACAATGTCGTATGTTTAAGACTGGGAGCGTCGAGCCTTCGATAGGCCCATTTTTCTGTTCTTCTCACAAAGGGAGGTCTCTGTCTACAATTACGTTTCGTTTAAGATTGGGAGCCTTCGATTTGAAAATTTTGTTGCGCCAATTGCAAAGCGTAACCTTCATTTAAATAGAATAACTTAGTTTTTTAGCGCTTCGCGCAAAGGGTAAAGTCTGCCTACGATAAAATTTCTTATAAGATTTGGGACACTTTGATTTCAAAATTTTCTTGCGCTTAGTTCACATTAAATTAAATTTCCTATAAAATTGGCAGCCTTCGATTTCAACATTTCATAACATTTCGCGTAAATGGTATCTAAGTTTACAATTACAATAAATTAAATTTCCTATAAGATTAGGAGACATCGCGTTCAAAATTTCATTGAGTTAGCAATGCGTATGCGCGCAATGAAAGGAGGTTATAGTAACAGCTCAGAAGAACATTTCGCGCGTAGCGCGAAGAAAAGTTTAGGCTGTAAGTACCCTTTCGCAAAAATTTGAGACACACCTCTCCAAGAATATTTCCTACGCCCATGTCTGCAAGTAGCCAATAGAGGTCAACAAATGTCACATCCCGATAATGTGCCTATGGAATCCAAAATATAATTGCGCTATGTACTGCTATATATCTATCTACCTATCTATCTATCTCTTTAAGATTGCAAACATTTCTGTCAACAATTGGCAACGCCCGGAAACCGTTGTTTTTAGGACACCTCGCTAATTGGCACTTACCCGTTTTCGTCTTTATGTTGGTGGAAAATCAAACTCAACTGAAATGTGGTTCGTTTGCATCGTTAAATATTTAATGTACTGCAGCAGTTACAATCAAGTCAATTTACAGAATACTCTTCAATACTCTAGACTGCGTGGTTGTGGTAGAAAATAAGTTGTCGAAAGTTGAAACCGAACCTAAACTAAAATGTACCCTCATACTGGGTGGCGGACGTTTTACTTTAAACTACACAAACGCGCGTACTCCTGACTATGGGCGTTTCAGCAAAGTGGGCCCGGATTTTCGCCTTTATCTATGAAAAGGCCTACGCAAGAGTTAAATCGTCATCTGATCTTACAGAACAAATCAAGATAATGAAAGGAGTGCTACAAGGAGAGTCTGCTAGTCCCTCGATTTTTAACCTATTTATGGAAGGTATAGTAAACGCCTTGGAAGTTTCGTTGTCGCCGGAATCCGACTCTTAACTATTGTAGTGCATATCCTCCAATATGCTGATGACAGGGTTATTCTTGCCCCAACACCTGAAACCCTTCAATTGAAAATCAACGATGCAGCAAAGTTCTTGGCCGGTAGAGGCCTAAATATTAACATCGGCGAAACCAAGGTTGTTGTTTTCCGTAAAAGTGGAAGTGTTCACAAGAAGGAAAGCGTTACGTGAAAAGGCTCGGCAGTCGAAGTTGTAAAGTCTAACACGTTTCTTGGTGTGCCTATTTCAGGACTCTTTACTCTCTGGCAAACGCAAAGTTCGCAAAGAAAGGCTTATCTGCACAAGGAGCTAAACATTCAGCTTTGAAAAAGACCCGGTGTTTCAGTATCTCATCCTCAAACAGACTCTGAATATACTGATTTGCCCTCCACGTTATTTCGTAAGCTTGGGACTGGTCGCCCGCACATACACCTGGAAGTCTGCAAACAAAGCCTTAATATGTTTGTGCGGATCCTGAAATCCTCGCCCGAATTCCTCCTGAACGAATCATATTTGACCATCCGTTCAATTTCCTTACAATTCCCTGTACAGCTGGTTTCTACAGCTGCGGGAATCTATGTCCCGGCTAGGTTATGAAAGAGTATCCAACGAAAATTCTGATTATTTCTAAAAAGATTTGTTTCTGATTGCAGGAAAGGTATTATCGGGAAGCTGACACGGAACGTTGCAGAGGCGGACATTCTGCAGGCTCTCAAGTCGAAATCGGTTCGTCAATATCGCTCTTTACTTTTAAATGGCTACGACGGGGAGCGGTACCTTAAAGTCAACTTCCCAAGATACCTTAGTATTTAGTAGTAGTAGTTTTTAACAAAGGGAAGTGGCATGACCTTGGCTGTTTAAAAGTGCTATATGTAAATTTTGTGACCGGGAGGATTCGTTCTCCCATTTGTTTTCATTTCTCTGAACTAAAATCCAAGCTATTGCCACCTAACCTGACTTCTGATTACGTAGTTAAGGACGACCCTAATTTTAAGGACTGCAAGGACCTGTATATTTTTATTGCCTGAGTGGACGCCTTGGTAATCTTAATACGCGCATAGAAACAAATAAAAAGTGGTTAAAGGTTCGTTCCGAAGGATTTGCTTTTCTCCTACCCCCCTAATTTCGTCGTCAAACGATTGCGAGAAAACGGTTCAGCGTACGTCAAAAAATAAAGACGCATTAAAACTGGTAAATTTTGTCCCATCGATGCAGATGTCCTTAAATTTTGACTTTTTCAATTACTTACACCTGAAATCCTCAAAAAACGACCTCGACTTGTCAATTTAACCTACTTTACGTTTACTTATGCGTCCCAGAAGCTGAAATTATTGTAGGCCATACAATTGGCTTTCAAAAAAACTTAATTTTACTTCGATAGGTCAAAGGGTTCCTGAGATATCTGGCCTTTTACCAACCGATCTGGGGCCTATTTCCTAACACACATTTATATAGGGAACTCTGATTCCCACTACCTGTATTAGTATAGTCTCATGTACATCACTAATCACCCATGACAACGTAAGTGTTTCTACTTATAAAATATATTCAAGTTCGATGATGGTTTTAAACAGCACTTATGTAGTTTTAACTTGTAACTCCTAAAAATTCGGAAATAAAAAAATGCTCCTAGTAAAAAGCCGCTGAGTATGCCTGAAAGTGCTCTGAAAAGGACGAAACAAGTTAAGTTTATATTAAACCATAACTATTTTGTGAAGAGTCCAAGTTCACGAAGATCCCTTGGGAAAACCATTTTTGCGCCGTGAATCATTCAAAGGTAAAACAAAATTAAGCAAATAAAATTGTAGTCATTTAGTACGCAAACAGCTTAAATTATATCTCCAACTAAACTGCAAATACTATCATGAGTATTGACAAAAGCCGTATCATAAATCAGGACTTACCAAGAGAGCTTCATGAACTTTTACTAATCACAAAATAGTTATGGTTTAATATAAACTTAACTTGTTTCGTCCTTTTCAGAGCACACTCAGGCATACTCAGCGACTTTTTACTAGGAGCATTTTTTTCTCTTCTGCTCTTAAATTAAAATTCCCAGAATAGTAACACAGTCGCAAAGGATAAACATAAAGTAGACTAATAAGATGTAACATTGACGTGTTTGCAGTCACAAATTATTTTTTCTTCTTCTTCTTACTATTGTATTTACAAAAACTGAATTGAAGCCAAATTGGGCCATGGCCATGTCAAATAAACACTGCTTGATTGAAAGGTCAAACTTGACTTAAGTGTCTGTGGAGAGCTCCAGTCACACACAGGCACAGGGTTGGGAAAAATCATGGTCTTTTTGAAAATATCCGATTTTTTATATACATATCCAATTTTTATATCTTTTTGATTTTTTCAATTTTTTTTTCTGGTACTGTTGATAAATTAATTAAAAAATATTATAAAGAAGCAAGGGTCCGGTAAAGACAGTGTCTTAATCATTATGCACGCAATATCTCGCAATATCTTGGGAAATCTCGCACCAATTAAAGCAGAATTCCTAAGCAGGGGTCTTCTCACCAAGTGAAAAAAGAATATCTCGCCAATTACAAAAATTACTCACCGATCATTTCAATCTTATTATGAGAAATAAATGTTTATTAAAGACGCGTAGGCATGTTATAATAATTAACGGAACTAAAATTTTAATACATAAAGCACAGCCATTGACTCATTTACATAGATATTCAAATTAACGACACGCACCAGAAAATATAAGAAATAATATTTTGCTCATAATAAGGTTGAAATGATTGATTGGTGAGCGGTTTATTGTAATTGGTGAGCAGTCTGACTTAATTGGTGAGAAAAAAGAGGCACTTGGTGAGAAAAACCTATTTTATGAGCTTTAATTGGTGATCGTTCAAACATTCCTCGTATTTTAGTAATGAAAAAAATTCGACTTTTGATTAGACGAATGTACGTATGACGTATATAACGTACCTTAGTAAAGTAAGTATACTAATTGCAATTATATACTCACAATTACGATCTAAACATCGAATATAAATAATAACGCCTCAATATAAGATATACAAAGTAAAAAGAGTTGACACGAACAAAGAACAAAATGAAGACGAAGTAAAACCAGTTTTTTAAAAAGTACTTTATAATACTAGTACAACCAATTCCCGGAGTTTTTTTCTCTCTATATGTTGATACAAGAGTATTAAGTCCAGATATGGCCCTTAGTCCTTAGATCGAGGCATTTTGAAAGGACTTAATTGAAATTTAATTAGCAATATGATTAATCCTCACTGAGCATCAAGACAGAACGGACACACTTGTTCTTATTGAAAACCAGAGGCTGATTAAACTAAACATGGCGCGACGAACCGAATGTTCTAGCAATATAAGTATAAGCTTGACGCTTTCAATATAACCCTATAATACCCATATATGTATTATAGTAGATATATTCAAGTTACAAGTAGTATATGTAGCAGCAGTAGGTACCGTACGTACGTGTAGATAAAATACGTACGCTTAACTAAAGCTCTTTTTTTATGAGATCGTACGTTGTTGGGTAGTCGTTATCTCGTAAAATAGTCATTTCCTTTAAAAGGAGAAAAAAGACCGAAAAGATCCGATTTTTTCCGCAAAATGATCACCGGTCTTTTTTATTTTTTCACTATACGCCATACCAAGCTATCGGGTATACATCTGCGTCGATAAAAGTTGAAAAGATAAGATCATAAAACAAAAAAAATCTTGATATTTATCATTGATATTAGCCGTGAAAACCCTGGTCACACATACTACAGTATTAAGGTTGGTTCTGAACTAGGAATTCCATTGTGGTCGCTAGAGGCCAATAAACTGCGAACGTGAATTCAGTGTTAATCTAGCGTTTAAGTCAAGTAGGTAGATTAAAAGGTGGTACTCGGTCATTAACAATATATTATTATATTTATTCCAAAATGCCCTATCTATAACACAGGGAGCAGGATTCTACCTTGGCACTTTTGCTGCCAAAAATAAGCCGCCAAAAATAGCCAAAAACGCAATTTTTGGCACCCTTGATTTATTTTACGCATTTAACAAAATGCCAAAAATAAAAAGTTACCATTTTGGGGTAAGTTGAGAGAGTGGATAGTTTAAACTTTTTATTAATAACTACTTCGACGTTGCAGTGTTCAGTTTGGTGGAGTATAGTTCTACTTTCTAAGTTTCTTGTATAGTGTCTATAGTGTAAGTGCCGTTTGTCTCGTGTAGTGTGTAGTAGTGCAAGTGCAGTTTGGTGGAGAGTCTAGTCAAGTCTATATTCTCGTTCAGTCGTGCAGCGTGCAGGGGTCAGAAGTCAATATCAGAAGCATCATCTTTAAAATTCAGCGTAACTACGGGCAAAGTAGCAGTCTTATAGGATTCCAGATTCCTGGATGGAGTATAATCAGGTTAGACGTAAGAGTAAGATTTTAAATGTATTGTATGTATTATATAAATATTTATTTATAGAGTGTATGTATTATATAAATATTTATTTATAGAGTGTATGTATTATATAAATATTTATTTATAGAGTATGTATGCATGTACTTATTTATAGAGTTTGTATGTATGTATTTATGTATAGAGTTTGTATGTATGTATTTATGTATAGAGAATGTATGTATTTATATATAGAGTGTATGTATTTAAGTATAGAGTATGTATGTATTTAGCTATAGAGTATATATGTACATATCTATAGAGTATAGAGTATGTATGTGTGTATATACTAGTTAGTATGTACATATGTTTATTTATTTTTATTTCCAGAATATAATCCTTAATTGGGCTGCAGGAGCCTCAAGAGAGGAGCGAGGACATATTTTACGATGCAATCTGGACTTGATGCCTGTAGACGAATTAAGAACAGTCAATAATCTTGTCTGCAATGCTAAGAAGAGGCGGAAACAGGCTGAAGGGAGATCCGAGTCAGTGTCGGGGGCGAAGTAATTCGCTCTCGAACCAGCACCGGTGATCCCTCCACCTATTTCCGCAGAAGCAGAAGACTGGTGGAAGAAGTTCAAGCCAGAAGACATATTTTCAACTAGCTGGAGAAGTTACAGTTGTTGACGGTACGCGAATTGTGTATTCGGAGAAAGTGTTTCGTGAACCTGGAACATTCCGAATGAATGCTTATGCCAAGAACGGCTTTAATCGGAACTCACTTCGGAATGGAAAGTCTAATGCAAAAGTTAAAGACGACTTGGAAGCGCTTCTGTCTGGGAAGCTTGTGGTTGGAGTTGGTTTGGAGGAGGATTTTAGATCATTGGGCTTGGTGATTGGAGACTATGATGCCTTCGATCTTCAGTGGGAATGGTAAGGCACTTTTTTATGAGCATATATATGTATATATTATATGTTGCTGATTATCCTATACGCTAATGCATTTGCTCCTTACAATTTATTTCTAGGTTTCGGACTGCAACAAACGAATATGGAAATACTCTCAGGCAGCCTCTTGGTCTGCGGTCGCTCTGCAAGCACTATTTTCTAATTGACGTACAGCCTGAACATATTTTCCATAGCTCGGATGTGGACGCACTTTGGACTATGGACTTATTCTTGGACGTCTATTGTAAATTAAAAAGGGAGAATCCAACTTCGAAGCAAAATGACGATTCATACAATCATATTCAACACTTCAAAAGACTTTATTTGGGTTAAATCTGTTATTAAACCAACTTAAATATAATGTGTTATCTATGTCTTCTGAGAATGAATCACTCGCACGGACTCAGCTGTTGCTGGCGCTGGCTAAGTGTTAACATTCTTAGTCTAAATACTTATCATCAACGTATACCTCATCCTTATTCTTATTTCTGAAGTATTGATAATGAATCACTCGCACGGACTCAGCTGTTGCTGGCGCTGGCTAAGTGTTAACATTTTTAGTCTAAATACTTATCATCAATGTATACCTCATCCTTATTCTTATTTCTGAAGTATTGATAAACAAAGCATAACTTGTAACCTTTCTCTACCTCAAGACGACTTCGCTTTTTGGACATTATATGTCCAAGTGCTGAAAAGCAGCGTTCAATTCCCGCGGAGCTCGCAGGCAAGCGCATCAAACCTTTTGCAAGATCCGCTAAGCCAATTGGTAGCTTTTGGTAATCAGAGACAGCCGCCCACCAATTTGAAGGGTTCATATTCTTGCAAACTGACTCCGTTAAGTAGGAGGAAGGATAGAAACTTTTATCTCTTAGTTTTAGGTTTCCAGCTGCTACAATGAAAAGTGCATCTTTAGATTCAAGCCACTTGTTTCTAACGTCAAATAAATCATCAGGCAAATCCTTTCCTGTGGTAAAGAAAGTTTACATTAATTACCAGTTCTAATGATGCTTTCATATTTAATTAATATTTGTAAAGTTTCTTTAGTGTTTTAGTAGTATACCTCTATATATTGGATGCAGCATATAACAAGCAACCGCAGTTGGTGTCATTGCCATATGCATACGGTCTGTAAAGCTATTCTCCGTAGTAAATTCTCCGAGATCGGTCTTCAGCCGAAGCCAACAGCAAACCGCGTCTGCAAGAGTTGCCTGGTCGCCTTGTAACTATTAATAAAGACAAATAACATTCGCAAATTACATTTCAATTAAAAGCTAGTGAGTCAGTGCTAGTTAATTTTACACCGGTTGTCCCTAGAAATTTCCAGATACTTCGCTTGATTTTTAACGAAAGACTCTAGACAGTCGATTTGCGAATTCCAGCGAGTGTCGCATGGAATGACAGGCCGCAGTCCTTTCAGCTGTAGAAGACTTCCTCCTTCGAAGTGGTGATTTCGAAAGTACTTCTGTACTTTCACGACCGGATCGATTATATTATTCGGAGTAAAATAGCGTCCGACAAGATCAACGAATGACTATTGCAGCCGTAGAAATACATTTCTGGATATCTCGTGCTCAGATTGGTTCTCATAAGCCGCATAGTGGAACAATTGTCTGTCACACAGCCGATTATCTTGCACTTATACTCGTCATCGACTTTCTATATTTCGTTTTCTAATAGCTGCTGACAAAATTCGGCTGTTTTCGGTTCGGGTCCCGTCATTTCCGCATTTATAAAGTAATTATTATTGCAGAAACTGACCGAATGGGCGATTACTGGTAATTTCTGACATGTGCTCCAACCATCTTGCTGCATGACAACGTTCTGTCCATTGAGTTCAGATTTTGTTTCTTGTTTAAGCTCACCATACACTGAGTCAGGCAAAGTTCCGCCAATTACCTTTCCGGACGGAGCAGTGTATGACGGCCTGATTTCTTTTATAAACTCTTTAAATTCTGAATTCTCGACAGCATTGAACGGGATGTTGCTGCTGTAAAAAAAACTTCGCTAATTTCCGGTCGAGTTGTTCCTTCATTGCAGCCGAAGTTTTACTAATACAACCCAGTTTAGTTTGGCTCATTCTTCCCACGCCTCTTGTTGTTGCTGACTCAGGGGTTCCTGGTACGGAATCAGCAAGAGACATGGACGAAGTTGATGATAATGGTGAGCCCAAATCAACGTCAATGTTTACAGGATCTCTTGCTTTACATGTACCAAAATGTTTTTTTTAGGCGACGA
Source organism: Hypogastrura burkilli (assembly GCA_034696285.1). Taxonomy (NCBI): domain Eukaryota; kingdom Metazoa; phylum Arthropoda; class Collembola; order Poduromorpha; family Hypogastruridae; genus Hypogastrura; species Hypogastrura burkilli. Next base: position 10,847 of record JAQFZY010002582.1, read on the forward strand.
GCTTCCCCGCTCAGCTTCCCATGCCCACAGTGTTTGCATTTATATTTTGCTCTTCCAGTACTAAACCTCACCTCCTCAAACATGTCCCACACTGAATCCTTCTTGCGTCCGGCTCCTACTTTCCTTCGGTTTGTGTACCGCCTTCGCTTCCGCTTCTTTGCAAGCGACTCATCGTCAGGGCTTTGTAAGTCAGACGCCGTCTCAACACTGAAATCTGGATCGAAATATATTGAGTCTCCATGATCAGTATCAGTGCTAGGTGCACTGCTGTCTTGTTCACCGCGATCGCTGCCACTAGGCTCAATTTCTTCAATTTGACTACTGGATTCCAGCTGTGCTAATTCAATAATCATCCCTGAATCAGAGGCAATCTGTTCCTGATCACAAACTACTTCACCTGTAGAATATAAAGTATAGAATTAGCCATTTATTCTTGATAGAATATTAATGTAATACAAAGTTTCATACCGTATTTACTCATCTTATATATAATAGCGCTAGGTCCGGCTATATATATATATATTTATTTATTTATTTGTCTCTAAGTTTGCAAACATTTCTGTCAACAGTTGGCAATGCCCGGAA
>JAQFZY010002583.1:0-11429 GCA_034696285.1 Hypogastrura burkilli
GCTTACATATTCTAAATATATGTAGCTGTGAATGGGCTTTCAATTTGAAAGTATATTTGTCTTCTATTAGTCCAAATTCCGAGTAATTGGTATAACCTGTTGGAATATTCGTAAACCAGCCCACTGAATATTAACTATTGTGACAGTGATAAGTTTCCAGTTGTCAACGACTCTAGAATGATTCTGGCTCTGCAGGCCAACGAGGAGCATTAACACGTAATAAGTGAGCACGTGCTGCCTGGCCATTATAGGCCAAATACACAGAGGAGGCCAAAGGCAGATGCGGTCTTTAGATTACAGCTCATGCATTGAATTCAATCAGGAAACGGATGGGGTATCAATTCCAACCCAGCAGTCACTCCTCCTCTCCACTAATCTTCCTCATCAAATCAATCCCTACAGCTTTTCCCACTAAGAATCAATCCCTCCTACGTGCATAAATACATAATTCATAATGGAAGGTATCCCATCAAGACTTTGACGGGATTCCATATTCCCAAAAATCAATACTACTCGACCCAACGCACGTCCTTCTTTGCATGTACTTGTATGGTGAAGAAACGTGGCCTAGACCTACACAAATAGCCACAGTGTCCATTCAAAGGGAGTACAGCCCCGGGAATAGATTCGGGTAGAGGTCCTCTGGGGTTCTCCTCTTTAATCTCCATGCGGTCTCCATTAAGTCTTTTCCCGGGAGACTTTCCCCTCCAAACTTCGAGGTTCCCTTCGTTCCTAAATTAATTCCTAATTAATAAGTTAGTTCATGAAAGGAAAGTTACTAATCCGCCCTTTAATTCCAAACTAATGATACTGAACAAACCCTACTGAGTGGGTCTGGGCAAGACAGGGAACAGGGAAGGTCTATAAAAACACAACGATTTTATTGGTTCCTTTGTTTTTCGGTGTATTTGTATTGTATAGTGGCTGTTTGTTTCTAGGGCGGGGTAGCTAGTGACAGTGGGGAGTGATTATCCGATGCCTGGGCTTAGGTATGTATATAGGGTATGTGCTAAGGAAACAATTTCGTCGTGCAAATAAGTTACAATTTACAAACACTTCGATACAACATATTTAAATACAGGTAGGAGTAAGTGGCTTGTACTTAATGCTGCCAAAAAATATATTTTTTACCCCGAAGAGGATTGTGGCCGAAAGGAAACATTGAATTGCTCAATTAAATCGAAAGGCCGAATCGAAACTTCCCTATGCTAAATGTGCTCCTTCACTTCTGTGTAACTTATTTACAGGATAAATGTAATATTTTTTGGCAGCATTGTTTTCGAAGCATTATTATTGAATCTGAGTAAATTATGATTAATTTAGGAACTGATTCACAAAAACAGGAAGATAGGTAGTAGTAGGTAGGTACAATTCGTACATAGTGTCGTAGTGGAGCTGTCACTATAAAGCAAAACGTCGAACAGGCTAACAATTAAAAATAAAATAACAAGTCGATTTTCTAGTGACCTAATAAGCTAGTCAATCATAAATTAGAATTCCAAGACAATACCCTAAATAATAAAAATATATATGGCACATAAAAAAGCAGATGCGAGATAAAAATAAATATAATTAGTTCAATATAGGCAAGAAGTAAGATGCGTGACTTGCGCAGGGTAAAATTATTTCGATGTCAATATTTACATTCGAACTGCTTGGGGAAATGCGACAAAAGCGTTAAAGCTACATGGTTTCTTCGATAGAATTGTGTAATATTTCATAATAAGTAGTAAATATAGACGTGCGAATGCAAGAATATGTAATTGTAAAACGATTATATTTCATATTGCAGTGCTGATTCTTAAGTAGGTATATATTGCGCAAAAGGTCTGGAATATCGACTACTACGTCACTGTTCATGATGGACTCTATAAAATGGACTTCACTAAGATTAGTAAAATATCAACAACACAAGTAGTGTAGTCGTTTACGTTACAGTGCTTATGAATAAGGAAGCTTGAAAAGCATTCAGTAGAGTACAAAGTAGCACAACACTTTAAGTTCGAAGTATAACTGGCCTGGAGTTAGTATTAGTCAGGAGTCAGAATTACGGAACAGGATTGACAACCATGTTATTTTGGAGGAGATAGATGAGTTTCATGACACTACGTAAGTACCATAAATACTACTTGGTTTTGGGATTCGAGCAGTTACTGAATGCAGCATCCTTCGTTGGTCGAAGTTCTTGACACGTCAGCACGACTCACGTCCTTCTCGATCTCATCGTCATCTTCAATTCTGCATTATTAAAAAAAAATCAACATTTACTTACTGCGATCTTCGATATTGGAATAACAGATACGCTCAATTTCTTTGCATACTCAGATAAAAAAATAAATCTTATATTAATCAATTCTACAGCTTCCAATAACTAAATACATTCCCAATTTTCAATAAATAAAACAAAGCATGTTCGAAATTGAACCATAAAAACACTCAGAATCAGAGCGATTCAATCCCGCCCCACGACATGGACCCTCAGAACTTTGAACCTATGAATTTCGAACAAAGGGAATTCGGTTGGGCCTGACTCCATTGAGATATAAAGGAGAACGAGCCCGGGAGCTGGAGAGAGAACAGAAAGTCTTTTGGAAAAAGTTGAATAGATGCGAAAATAATCCGCTTATAGGCCCTGCCCTGCCAGCCTCGCCTAGCCCCACGCTCCATAGAATAAATTGATGAGAAAACGCAATGTGCAGATCAATACATCAACACAAATCTCCGTACGCACCAAGTCCCACAAAATAGAATAAAATAATTTTATTACTTCATCCCATCGTCGAATACAAAAATAAGTTGAATTCAAATTACTTCCTCCCATTACGCCCCCGCTCATCCGTGCTGTCGCAGAAGAAGAAACTTGGAAGGCTCCGAGGTATCAGAGATCTACGGAGTATCTTCTTTCCTCTCTCTCAAAGGGAAGGCTTTGGAGAGTGAAGAAAGCATGAGAAATTCATGAGAATGGAGGGAAAAGCCGGGGCCGTAAGTTTCCATTTACAATGAAAACAACATGTGCCGAGGAGAGGCTCTCACTGATTTTTAGGCGGATTTAGGAGCAGAAGGGAAGCCCGGCATCAAATATTCAGGATGTTTTAACAAGGCTCAAAAGCACTGCTGCCCAAACTGTGGAGTCATTTAAGAGCTCACGTGCGAGCGGCACTGCAGGGCTCCCGGGACGTAACCTGACCTCCTCAGGTCACGCGCCCGTCCATCAACTTTTAACAAGGGAAAACCCGGAACGGTAAGCTCTACAGTAGAAGGCCCCTCCATTAAATTGACCTTTTGCCTGCCTACAGTAAGGGAAAAGGCACGTAGTATCAATATAAGCTACTATTTGTCATCAAACAAATTACAAGTTCTGTCTACGACTATAAATGGCACTAGCCTCTGCAAATACAACCTCTCACCACAATGGCTACAGAAAAATAGCACGATTAGGGCGTAGGAGAGTCTAATGAAATCATGAGCAGCAAACAGGCCTAATAAGGCTTCCTAATCAAATCACCGCACCGCCTGCAGTGTAAACAGGCACAAATTGATGGAAAATCCTTTTAGGAACCAGATACCGAAAATTCACACGTTTAGGAAATATACTACAAATGGATAGTTGGCTAATCCAGCCCGCTTAGTAAAATGTGGATTTTATTAGTAGCAGTAGATAACAGAGGGCCTACAATAAATTAAGAGAAGGGTAATGTAGACAAAGCAGAAGTGAAAGCTGAGCTAATTGTTTTGCTTGGATTTCCTGGCGTAACCCGAGACGCAGGATAAGAGTGTGAGCCAGTCCATTATTTGAAAAATAACAAGTTCAGAATCCAATTGTAGGCCGGAGAATCCGTAGAATAGGGATAGGACTGTAGGAGGGTGGCCGTGTATATATGGTGGTACTAGTATGCGCATTAGAGGGTTTCCTGGTGGACGGAAAAAGCGAACATGTTGCAAATCAGGGAAGCCCTCTGCAAAACGATACCTACTTCAATTTCCTATTCATTCCCGGCCCTCGGCCCCCTTTCACCAATCCATTCAATTTGCTTTCCCCCTATTCACCGTTCCACTACTGGAACCTTCCCCTTCGAGCTTAGACTCATTATTTTCTCCTTTCTGTGAAGAGGGGGCCACATCAGGGGAATAAGGCAGGATTTAATTAATATACTTAAAAAATAATCGGGATCCACTCGGAAAACAAGGATCCTTTCTCTCGCAGAGATGCGAGAGAAAACAAGGAAATGTACGTATTGGCTCAGAAGAATCTTTCATTTGTAGTAGGGAGTTTTGAAAGCCAGGGAACTTTGTATCATACCATCCAGAATTATATAAGGTCATTAACATTATTTGCCAAGTACTAAAACAGTATACCTAGAATTACTGGCCTTATCACACAGATTACAGCTAATACTCAACAACAGCTTTCCATTTCTGGCGAACAGAAGGGTTTGAAATAGTTACGAATTACTTGCGTGCGTCAATGGACAATAAAATCAACATTGTTGCTTCAAGCAATCAAGGTATTCAAATATTTACAATAATAAAGATACCCAAAATCACAATCAAGGCTGGCAGCTGATAACGACTTGGCGGCCAACACTGGAAATTCCGATATCCTTTATCCAGTAGCTGAAATACTGTTTGCTAGCAATATTCGACAGCCAATTGTGAAATTCCTGATACAGAATCATGGACTCCGAGACGGTCACTTCCAAGAACTTAGAAAGTCAAATTCAAGTACAAAGGGGTCTGGCCAAAATACTGAAAGCAGAATGCGACCAGCTAGCTGGATGGAAGACACAAATGGTTGCGCACATTAATTGATGAAATTGAGTATGCCTGTCAATCTTTGGCGATACCTGGTTCCCCGGAATATCAGGACTTCTGTCACCGCCTACTGTTGCTAGGAGGAAGGAGAGCTGAACTAAATGAAGTCCAAGAGTATCAAGAAGTTGTGAAGAAAATAAACAACCTGAATGGAACATTATAACACGACTGTATCTTCTGCCCTGACGGGGTCGCAAAATCGGTTCAAACTAAAATACTTTGGCAACTAGACACTTTAGAAGCCAAAAGTCAAATTACACAGAAGTGTTGGACAGACCCACTTCAAATTTATAAACGTCGGTAGTCAAAGCCAAAATTGGTATACTCATTTGATCGCCGTAGCGCTTGATGTCTGTATTAAACTTAATTACAATGTCGTGATAGAGATTTATTAAATCCCGGTGTTGAAGTCTTTCGTCGTCGTCTGATTAAATTTTTTCTGCGGAGCTCCACTCCTATGCGTCGAAAGTTTCGGAACGGAACATAGTTCTGATATTCACAACGTTAACGCCTCGGTCTTTGAATAATTGAAGTAAATGCTTAAGTTGACGCTCTTGACTATCTTCTCGGATATGCTGAAAGGACATGTCAATCCTGTAACCCAGCTTTCCGCTTGTTGTTTGAGTGCATCCGTCGTTATCAACATTAAGAAAAATTTGCAAGAATGGATGCATTTCGCAACCGGTATTGCTATGTGGAACCTCAATATGAAATCCCTTTCGCCAGCCCGAATGTAGTAACAAATCCCTTTAGGATTTTAAGAAAATATCAATAAAAATCTAAAAATCCGTGCCCTTTAAGGTACTGACCCCTTGACAATAAAAATCCCAAGTTCGAACTTGATCTTCGTATTGGGCATAACTATTTGCTGGCGCGATTTCGTGCGTCTGGGGTACGATTTGCGATCAGGATCCATCGGAAGGACCAAAGTCTGTCAAATTATATATTGGTTAGAAGACTATGTATTACTTATATAAAAAAAATATATCAAAATATATGACTGATGATTTAATAAATTCACTCCTTATGTGTCACATTAATGCAGGTAGTACTGGTGATGATAATATATTTACTTTGTAATCATAGTATTTACTTAGTCAAGTACATACGTGCGATATATGGTAAAATAAAATTTCACTAATTTTCTCAGGAATAAATACCTCAGTTTGATTGAAGCTTGTGTATTTTGACATTTTTCTGCAGTGTGTACATATGTATAAGTATAATGTGCATAGTTGAACAGAGCCATCTGTTACAGGTTTATTCGTTTTGATGAGGTAGCATACTGTAATTTGCACTTCTGCGTAATTTGACGTTGACATTTACCCTCAACTTATAAAACAATTACAGTATGGTATATAATTCTTTCCAGCAGAATTAGTTTGAAGTGTATCGGAATCCTACTTTCAAGATAAGAATGCATTGTCATTCTGAATGTACTATGACCGCGGACTATATGCCATAACTTCATCTAGCCCCTAGCTCCTACGTACATTACATACTAGTACGTACACTATTACACACATGTACATATATATTCCTTTTGACAGGAGCCCCCTAATGGGCTGTCTTTCATAAATCAGAATATTTCACGTTTCCGGTTTTAAAACCTTTAATCCGGTTTAACTTTTTGTGACTTCGTCCCGTTCCTCCGGTCCGGCTTAAATATAGCAGCCAAGGGAATTCTATAACAGACACACGTCACCTGCCCCGCTTTGAATCCCCGCCCGACTTTGTCGTACAAATACAAATGGAAAACCTGGTCGCATATAAATGCATACATATAGATACGGGCCATACCACACAGATGTCCTAGCCCTATCCACCTATGAAGTCTAGAATCTCTCTTCATTCCATTTAAAGGCTTCATAGTAGCCTCTAGGCATAAGACATTGGGCTTAAAGAATATCTCCCAACAATAGTAGGAGCTTCAATTATATGCTCAATTGTACAAGAAGAGGAAAACTGGGCCGAATTAACCTATTTTTCGTGATGATGGTATGATGCCGGACCATGGGAAGGGTATGGTACCAGAGAACAATATGACAGCCGTTGAGAATGAGCGGGTTGAATTGTAAATGGTACGGGAGACCAAAAGCGAACAGATTCTCCTTTTGGGCCTTTAGATTCACGTCATATAGTAGATCTCCTGCATTATCCTCCTGTGATGATTTTTGTTCCCTTCAATATTTGTATACACAGCTGGGGCTCCTTTTCTTAAGCCTGAACTCTTTTTGAACAGAAACGGAGCAACAATATCGTATAGTTGGCTACAGAATCGCTCCTACCTTGCCCAATACTTTCCTACAAACTATCCAATTTAATATAAAGGGACAAGACTCCCGTTCATAATTTTAATGAGAGTCAAAGGAGTAGATGGAGGGTGAGGGCAGGAGGAAGGAAGGCCGTGACTAAAATTCTGCTTCAAAAGCGAGGGAGTTAGAGGCCAAAGGCTAGAGGGTATGTGATATAATAGATTGCCCAGGTACATTACATTATCCCTTATACTACCTCCAGCTCCAGTCATAGAGCCCTCACCTCTTTACTAAATTAAATTAGGAGATAAAGGGAGACTCACGCTTTCTCTTGATCATCCAGACTCGTCACAAGCTCATCCCGCTGATTCACTACGGAGACGAGCTCTTTGAGTAGCAAGGACTCCCGCATTCGGTCCTCTGACGTCTTCAGGCTCTCTGCAATTCACAAATTAAATATGCTGTAGCTCGAACCGTATATATAAAATATTTTATGTAACCTCACGCCCGGAGCCTTGTCTTTACTGTTTACGACTCCAATAACACTAAGAGCTTCCGGAGGATACTGCTCAACAATTTCAATTCAACCAACGTATTCATAACTCCTCGTCTGTATTAGTTTTGTGCTGAGCTAAATATATTGTGAAGTGCTGAACGGATTCCGCGTCGCGCCAACATTGTATGTATGGAAAATATGCTGTAAATTGTCTAGGGAATCGGACAGTATGTGTACTGACTGGTCAGTTGAGGAAGTCCTATTCAATTACTGCAAAATTTCATATTGATTTTAATTTATATTGTTCTCAATCTTCCATAGTTTGCTCTCAACCATAATTTTATGCTCTTCCCAATGGTACCTACTATGTATTTTACAATCGGTAAAAAACACAGAACAGCCGAAAGCGTTTAGTTTAGAGCTTGATTATGTACAAATACATTGGGAATTGGGTATTTGAGCACAAAAGCATGCACTAATTCCGCTGAGCCCGGACCCTCACAAACCTTGTAAAGATGTAAATAATAGGGAACTCCGTCATTAACGATCCTTGTGTCAAATTGACCGGGCTCCGGCCCACATACTTTACATAAGGAGTAATATACATGTCAGCAGGAGCCCGCTGAGCTGGCAGCTAGATGACATTCTAAAGAGAAAGCCAAACTTTCACCACGCACTTCAATATGTGGATCTGATGAAAAAGGCCTTGGCTATGGGCTTCCAACAGGGCAAAAGAGCTCCATGGCTCAACTCAAAAGCTTGAAACTGAATGCCATTTCACAGGCTACAACACTCAACCTCCTCCGGCACGTCTGCTCCTCTATGCACTATGGGCGTCGGGTCCCTCCAATTAGTCCGTTTTGGCCTAAAAATTCCGGACTTTCGGGAGGACGGTCCTAAATGAAGTTGACTCAAGTGAGGACTTTGAGAATATGAGGGGAAAGGAGCGGAGTGAGTGTTTAAAGGCCAGACGAGCTATATATAGGCTGTGGAGAATGGAAGGCCTAGGAGCTTATTTTGAGTAAAGAGCATTATAAGCGGATAGAGGAACACTAAGGCCTAAGATATATTTTAATAAGACAAACCATATAGCCGATTTAACGCCGCCGAGCCCGCAATAAGGATTGCCATTCCGGGCTGGCTATACATAGAGTTGCCTATTTGGAAGGGATCATGGCTCCAAAGTCCTCCTAATGCGGATCCACGGATTTAACAGAGCCCTACAAAGTGCAGGGCTTCGACGTCGACCATGCAACTCATTCATGCACTTCGGCCCATTAGCCTACAAACGAAAGAAGATTAGGCCGGGCCTCACGTCTTCCTCATTCAAAAGTGGGACCCTGCCCCTGCCCACGACAATTCAATGACAATGTCAAGGGCTCCTGGGGCCTTAGAAAACAAAGGGAAGGACAGGGAGGAATCAAAAGAGCAGTCATTAATATTCAAGGCGGCGGCGGAGGCCCGGGCGAATGATATAGAATACAGTGGTCTAGAGAAAGCTCATTAGTACAGTAGAAAGTATGTACAACGTGTAGAGTGCGGGAGAGAAAGTTTTCGAAACTTTGGAGGTACATACATACATACATAGAGTGGAGTAGATAGTTGGGGAGGTTTCTGGTCTGAATTCTGAAACTGAGAGTGAGAGGGGAGGGGAAAACATAAGCGGCTTATACTTTGTGATTGGCAATCAGAATAGAGTGAGAGGGAGTCTGCGGAGGCGAGATAGAAACTGGAGTGGGAAGGCAGCAGGGAAGAAAGACGAGTCACTCAAACAGCCACACGCAGTCTGCACAGGAACTCTAAACTTTTGAAGCCGCCCCCGTAACCAGGGATACGGACTCGCCCAGGAGCGACCTCCCCAAAAACTCGCCAACGGACATGGCGGGCGGCGGTGGGCCCAAATCACCCAAATATTTAACCTCTTCCTCACGTTGTATTTTCAAATAAATGCTAAGAGTGAGAATTGTTTTCCACATATATTTCTAGATACTATTTACATCCTACCCAAACCTACACTTTATAATCCCAACTTCAGCTTTTAGTTTATGAATTAGGTTAATAGTTAGTACTTTAAAAGTTGTGTGTCATTATGACATTTTTTTTTACATATACAGTAGGTTTTTTTACAGTACATTTTTGAATATTTTGCAAATAAATTAAACATGGATTTTCATAAAGCAATTTAAAATACGACTAATTTAGTTAAATCAGGAATAGAGTTAAGAATACTAAGCTGTATTATATTAGTTACTGCTGTTGGATTATGTTATTATTTAACCTAGGCTAACTTAGTTTGTGAGACAACAAAGCAGAATCCGTATAATGTTATAGTTTCTCATCTCATAACTGCAATCCCAATTGTTTCATGAAAAATACAAATCTATTCAATTTAATGTAATTAGTTTCGGTAAAGTCAATTAATATAGTAATTTGCGTGTTTTATATTAAAAACGTTATTTCTTGCATTCACACTTCATTTATTTTTTTTAACATTCCAAACTGTAAACACAATACTCTATATGTATATTGGAATTTATGTATAGTGGTAGTACCCGTACCACACAGAGACAGAAGAATCAATTCCTGTTTGCTGTATCATTTCTGAATTTGAGTAATGACAATGACCCAGCATGAGGATGTCAGATCAGAGTGTTGGCTTATTATCCTTTTCCTCCAATTGAGCTATTGAGAAATACTATCGGCAAAAGATCAAGGAAAGTAGAAAGTAGGAACGTGTGTCCGACGAATGGAAGTTGGACCACGTTGGACGTCCCTCTCTCTGCCTAACACATTTTCCATGTTCGGGTGCTATCTCTATTTTTCTAGCAGAGAGCCGAGCGAGCCCCCGCACAGGGCCCAGAAAGAACAAATGAAATGACAAATCCGAAACCCTCTTTTGTTCTTGACTTCTGAGTCCCTGTCGATGACAAGCAAGATGATAATGGGAGGACCAAAGGGAACCAAAATGCGTTGAAAGCCTTGAGGACAGGCTTAAATCTAGCCACCGAAAGGTAATTTTCTTCCAAATACAAACTACTATACTACCGTAACTCCAAATCTCTCACGAACCAAAACCATTCTTCATGATCTGAAACCAACTGAAGCAGGGCAGAGGACGAGGAGCTCGGATCTCGGGCCTACTATTTCCATATGTCCCAACATACCGCCAGGCGCTGCACGGCTCTTATATGTATTGGTACTAGCGCTCAGGGCAGGGGAAAATAATGTAAGTAATTCAGAAAAAGATAAACCAATCCTCATTCTTCCCTTCTTCCAGGTGCTTTTACTAATAGAACTGCCTCAGCCTCAGCCCACATATATTCCGGCTTAACTGTTCCAGAAGCTGTGGGTGTCCCGGGTCCAAAAAACCAGGCTTACAGCCTAGAAAAAGAAATCGTATGCAAACGCTTCGAGTTAAATGTACTACTTAGTAGGCCTAAATACTGTTACTGCGGATTTATACTACATAGGTACAGTAAGGGTAAGGTACAGTATATTTACTTAAAAAGTAAACGATTCAGTAAGCAGTGATATATGTATATTACTTACAACAGTTGTCCTTAGTTGGGAATATATTTTTAAAATTAAGAAAACTCTTTCAAATGGAGATGCTTAAAATAAGCATCCGTATACCAATCTTGGAGTAGATATGGCATCGACTAGACTAGACTGACCGAGGCCGAGTCATACATATTAAATACTCGAAGGTGCCAATGGTAAGGTTTTTATTAAGAGACACGATAGATTATCGCTGGATAAGGCTTAAATCCGACGGAGAATTTTTCATGTTTTAGAACTGTGCTTTCTTATGTTATGGTTATCACTCGTCACGTAATTAGAGACACTAACCAATTCTGAATAAAAAC
>JAQFZY010002584.1:0-11427 GCA_034696285.1 Hypogastrura burkilli
TGTTGCTATGACAGACGGGGACGGGAGCCTTTTTTGTTGATATAAAACTTCAATCGCGGACGCAGGGAGGCATACACAGAAAGACTAACTTATATAAGAGGATTAGCTATACGAATACAAAGATTATTTTTCAGGATTAATTGCAATCCGTTATTGATACACAGGTGAAAAAGCTTTAATTGGTGTATAAAATTTTTTTTTAAGATTTTAACATTTATTCTGAACCTGATTTTTTTAAACAGATTCTCAGAACCAATTATTTTACTTTTTCCCATAACTAGTCTCTGCATTTGTATAACTGTGTATAAACATCACGACAAAAAACGATTCCGGCATATTATTCTACTTTTATATTTCTAGTATAAAAAATATAGAAGAATTGTAGATACATTTACACCGAATAATGTTAATCTGTCTCAGAACGTTTCCTTTAGCTGGGAATTATTTTTCTAAATAATAAGAACAAGCCTTCTTTATAAATTGTTACCATATTGGACGCATGGTAGGCGGCTGTTCCACGCCCGGCCTCATATTCCTGATACTGCGAAATGATGCAGAGGATCATGTAAATCTGAAAAATATAACATCAACTTCGAATTGATAATTAAAGTCACAGACTGAAGTGTATAGTTCAACTTTCTACACATCCTGGCTCCACGTATCTAATACCTAGCTCAAATGGTTAGAAAATTAAATTAGTCGGTTACTATACGACCACGGCGAATTCATGTGTGGGACGTTATTTTCCTCGGTGCCTATAGCGCTTATTTATAAGTGAAAGCTGCCCATCTCCGCCCACACGTGGAGTCCCTTCTAGTTCTAAAATACAGCTGCTCAAATCGATACTATCACCGAACCCAAGTTATTTAGTACTACTCTGTCATACTTACATAAGAAGTGGGTGCTAGGTTCCGGTTCCATTTGTTCCCAAATATTTATTTATTGTAATTTGTAAATATATTGCCGACTGTAATACAAAGACCCGGTCCTGGTTTTGTATTCTTGTACAGCCTCTGCCGGATGCTTTGCCTTTTTCCCGGAAACCACGGAAGGATAAATCACAAGTAAGATACAGCACTGGAAGAATTATTGTAATCCTACATTCTTTTCACCGAGTTTTGGACAGTGTAATATATGGCAGGAAGGGCAAATCAACGCTGGAAACCTCCTTTATTTAGTACTCTTATATTACAGAAGCGTTATTATATTTTATGTACGTCATTGTTACTTATTGCCAAAAATTGCGGATTCTCATACCTTGCAGGTTGCAAGTCATAGTACTTTCGCGCAAGCATGGGGCATGTATAGAGTGGAGTCAGCATAGCGAGTTCGTATCATTTCTATTATTTTTTACCAAGTTTGAGTATACCGCCAAGCCGCCAGTGGTAAAAATGGATAAACAACGTAAAAGTAAACACTGTTATTTACATGCAAGGATACTTTATGAGGAACTGGTTCTAGCAAATCATTCTACATTTAAAATATTTTATATTCTATTTAAATCCTCACGGTCAGTTTCGAATTCAGCTGATTTCTTTGTAGTAAAAAAAACAACCTACAAGATTTCTTAAATTATGTGCACTTAGTATTAAACGAAATTAGAAATTCAAATTAGGGCCAACCTACACTGAAAGCATTAAGAGCAATGTCCAGGGCAAGGAGCGGAATATTGTTCAGCGTAATCTCGAGCGGATCCTCACCGTCCTTCTCGTCAATTTGTCCGATCTATAATGCAAATAAGGAAAGAATTAGTATTTGTACTGGACTGGTTCAAACTATTGATTTTAAGCCATTTAAAAATAAATATATCTACATATGTACTCTTTATTTTCATCCTAAAGCCAAATCAACTTACCACTATAAAAGCGACCATAAAAGTGTCCACAACCGCATGAAAGGGCGTCAAGACCAGCCATGGAATGAGCAAGGACTTTCGATCCTGAAAGGTTTAATTAAAAGTAATGAATAGACCAAATTATAAATGGATTAAGTATAAAATATGCATAGCAGTGTTCCCAAGTTTAGAGCCTGAATTCGGATTCCGAATATAAAGCACCTTGGGTGAAACTTTATAATTTCTCATTGACTAAATTAATGTTCTGTATAGTAGGTTTAAATACTCTCTACACAAGAAATGAATAGTTTAGGCCCAACTTTCCTAATTTCCCAGTATTGTCCTAGTACTACGCTCCGCGCATTTTAATTGACGAGCTAACTTTCCCTAAGGGCGGCTCACCGCCATTGACACTTTTGTGGTAAATTATAAACTACTCGGAGGGACAGTGACAGTCGTGGTAATCGGGACGACGCGCTTCATTTCCCTCCGACTCAATCAAAAGTTTGGATTTAATCATCCGAGGCCGTATGGATTAGGTTCAAGGGAAAAGCGCCGCTTGACTCCGTAAGCCACAGGCCATTGCATTACTCTGAACTTGCCCAAGGGTTTCGAGTCCAGTTCATAGCATATAACAACCAGATATAAAAATATCATGAAAACCTTACTAACCTTGCTCAGCCCAATGATGAGGAGAATCGAGCAGAAGAACCCAATCACTTCAGCCACAAAGTCCAGGACCGAGAGCCCGTAAACTGGAAAGTCAAAAGGTCAAATTCTGAAAGTGCGGAAAGGCTCCCCCAAAGTACTGAACGAGTTGTAGCCCAAAACGTGGACCCTTAACCCGAAAAGTCCTTACTTATTGGATTCTGGTACTGGAAGGTGAGGGCTGGGACGGCCGTGAGGTCAAAGAGTGACATTATGGAGACGGGCTCTTCGGTCCGGCCGTCGGCGTAGGTCTCGTTCCTCCCCGCCGCGGCCTCGGCCATCATCCGCTCGTAGTAGTCGTAGTCGAGGCGGGCCATCGTCTCATAGACCACCATTGGGCCGGACATCCAGGAGAATACGAAGAAGTAAATCTGGAATTTTTGAAAGGAGTGGGAATCGGTAAAAATTCCAAAAACTTATAATTTCCTACATTTAGGTTAGATTTAAATACTGACTGTACTAACTCGTTTGGCCTGTCCACTCCCAAAGAGCCTACGACATGCATGGAAAGGAAGAACCTAATCTAAAATGCTTATTAGCCGACCTTTCCCCAGGTAATGGGTTTAGGCTTAGGCTCATCTGGCACTTCTCTCACGAATAAGAATGAGCCTACAGGTACGTAGTATAAGGGCCTGGAATACAAAACAGGTGCAGCGTTCAGGCCTTACGCTGCGCTGTAATGTAGGAGAAAGGACTAGGAGGCAATAATGGTTTTTCTTGAGAAAAGGAATCCTTCTGTTCCTGTGCGTATTATTTCTCCAACCTACTTATGCACTACACATATCTCAGAAAAAATAATATTCCTATTTCCTGTCATCCTGGGCCTCCTAAACATACTTCCAGTTGTCATGGGACGTAAATCCGAGGATAAGTTGGGCCCTGATTTGAGCAAATGGGACCCAGAGCACTCTGCCTAACTCAATCCGGAAATTCGTGATTAGCCTGATTCCAGATTCCTTGAGGCCTTCCCAACCTGGCCCCCACTTTAGGCCAGGGAGGGACTTTAATTTCCGCTCCTAGGCCTTACCTGGATTTCTCGGCGGGTCCTATATATTTAAATCAGGGAACTACAAAAGGTTAGGCTTGTAACCCGGAACTTGGACCATATTATGGTCAATTTATTAAAATACTAACTGTATATGAATTAGTACGCACACTGAATGATACACTCGTAGGCTTATGCCTGTAGTCAGGAATCAAATTGGACGGAACAGGCTGTTCGGCTCTGACCTGAAAGATTCATGACCTGCCGCCGCCTGTGTCCCGCCTAATGAATGGACCCCGTATTCTATTCCAAGCCCCATAATAATAGAATAAGAGCTGAAGACTGCAAGTCAGGCCTAAACCTAAACCAAGAGCCCACATGTGTCCAAACAAATAAACCCGAATTCCCGTAGGTATAGGAAAGTAATGAAAAGGCCCTTGTTTGAGCTGGGACCACAATCCAGCCCGTACCTAGCGGGCTGATGGGACACTTTATAATTCGGGGGCCGGGTCAGTAGTGACTAGCTGTGTGGGCGACGGGTAGGAGTTATAGGCACTAAAATATAAAAAAGGGAATTCCAATAGAACATGTAGTATTTAGTGACTGCCTCATAGCTCAGAGCTCTAGGCTTGAATTTGGAATTGGATCCAATTAATAATTTCAATTGGATCCTTTTTACTGCGTCCTCAATTTGGGAAAGGAGAGGACTAAGCTCACATACGTTGACAGGGTTGGTCCCTACATCTACGTACTAGAGTTTGATCCTGCTGGACGCTTTTATGACAGACTGGTCAAATAGATTATGGGCTTTAGGATATTCCTCTGTTTTTTATTCGCACTTTGGTGAAAGCTGGCCTCGAGTGTGCCTATATGGAGAAAGTACGGGATTTTACGGAGAGAGTACAATCCGGGGCAACATATAGACTGTACCCAGGCTAATATAACAATATGGATTTTAGCATAAAACTTATACAGGTAATAGGTATGTTAAGCCATATTTGAATATATTACTATTTTCAGAATTAGGTTAGGTTTGGTCTGGACTAAGGAATATAAGCCGGTTTTTTTGTCGGTGTCAAAAACCGGTTTTAACCGGATTTTGGCGAAAGTCGAAACCCGGTTTTCGTTTTTTTTTAAATACTTTTTTAAAACGAAACTAGGTCATAAATAAGAGCAACTAGCGACTTAAAATAGCCAATAAGCCGCAATTTGAAATGTACAAGCAACCCGTCTTGCCAATGTTTTCAGTGTTGAGTTATAAACCATTACAAAACTGTATTTCAAATAGATCACGCTGCTGCTCTTGATTTTATATTTTATGTGGTTTCGGTCAACAAACTATACATTTCATTCATTCTGGTTTTAGTGAAACAGTGGTCCATTGACGTGCTAAAGTTTGTTGACGAGATGAGATGTTACTGGGTCTTAATAGTTTCTAAATTTCAGCCGAATTTTATAATAGTATGTACTTTTCAAATCCTATTTTTGTGCTATTAAATTGAAATTTTTTATACATAATGCGTGGGGAAGATACAATTCTGTTTTATATGAGAATTGAGTCGGAATTCATCTAAACGCAATCTGAATGCATTTAGGCTTCTTTTTTTGTTGATGCGCTTTTTTTTAACATGAAAAGCTCAGTTTTTAAAACCTGTTTTAAAACCGGGTTTCTAAAATTAAAACCGGAAACCGGTTTTATATTCCCTAGTCTGGACTACTTGATTCTGCTTGAAGTAAAAATTTTTTCTTGTGTTTTTTATGCTAAAATTGATATTTTCGTGCGATTGTTAAATGTTTAGTCCATAATCTTTATTTTAGTCCGCTGAATTTAGCCGCAAGTATGTATATGTAATAAACCGTCTAAAATATTTGTGCCCATCCTCTGTACTTATATATTTGCATATTTTGTTCTGCGGTAAAGTTTATATTTTTGGAGGAGCACACTGACATGTCTTTGAGCCTTCAAGATGAGGGCCCAGGCCCGGGCATATTTACATATTAAGCTGATCCTTAGGTTACAGTGAATGACAGCCAGAGGAGAAATTGCGGGCTTAAGAATAACAAAAAAGACAAGACTTTCTCCTCTCATCATTCTATGTATGTAACATGCGTATTTTTCTAGCCATATTTTGTTGTCCTTTCTAAATCCTGCTTAAAGGATCAGGCTCTTCCTCGAAACATCGTCTATTATTCAAGAGCCTACCTATTCCCTTTGTTCCTTTTTATTAGGCCTTAGAGCAGGCTTAGGCCTATCATGTAAACATTACAGTAATAGGATCTCAGAAGCAGCGAGCGTACTAAATGTGTAGTCAGTCCAAGTTTAGCTTTCAGGAGAAGCCCTTGATCCCCTGACCAAATTAGAATTGAGTACTTACGTAATAGTACGTCATGTGAAGGTAAGATTATCGTAGTAGCCTCATGGCTCCAAATAGATTTTCGTACGGATTTTAATATAAAGTGGATCTGCCTGTGCAGTTGACATTTGACATGTACAGTATATGATAGTGTTACACTGTACAGGCCGCCCTGGCCTTGCCAATTACGACCGACTCATGGATTGAGACTAGATTACATTAAACCTCCCAGTATTTAGGTATAGGTAAACATAGAAGGAGGTGACTTTTGGTTTGGTTAACCTGTATCTGTACCATAGTACTAGCTGCTGGGATGTATTAGCTCTTAGCGTTGCCTTGATCCTGCACTTTGTTCGAATCATGATGACACAGAGAGATCATATTCAGGGATCATGGCCTATTCCATAATCCCGTATTACGTGTACGTAAGCGCCTTTCCAATTTCCTGGCAAGTAATTATAGCTAAATAATGGATTTATGGAATGAATAACAACAGTTTCCTAAATTTACAGTTCAGACAGTAAGCAGAGTGCAGCACGACTTATGCTTCATTAAAAATGAATACTTACGCCCGGTTTAACTATAAAAATGTCCTAGCTCGAGATTAAATTAATAAAAATAGTAGAAAGTCCTTGAAAGGGTATTAACAATAATTTATATTTGTATTTGTCAAATTATATAATCTAGATTAACTTTAAAAAAATACTGCCTCCTAAAAAGTTGTATGAAGTATAAGTCTGCTTCTCGTACCTGACTTTCCCCCGACGACTTTATACTGGAACCCCGGAAATAGAGCTAGATCAAGTGCCAGGCTAAGTTTAATTAATTTTCCCAGGCCATAATACATCTTCTTTTGATGGTGGAGATGGAGGACTCTGAGCAGACCGACCTATTTTTATATGTCTCTCCAGAATTGTATACCTAGAGCTTTTCCCCGGGTCCGTACTACCCAGCCCTCCTCGAAATGAAAAATGAGTGTGGACTAAGTGGGCCTTCCTTGGCCCGTTTGAGATGAAGAATGGACCTCTATACATGTTTTCCTAAAGGCCTTTAGCACTCGTCCATAGTCCATACGAATGGGATTGGAGACAGCCTCTCGGCCACTTTTCACTTGAGCCCACAATCTGGACCGCAAACACTATAGGCCCTTGTAGAGATCCGGCGGGACTAATACGTTTAAGGGCTCTATAGGACTCACATACCCCTGACTCTGACCCAAATCCTCAATGAACGGACAAGGCCTGGCTCTCAATTGATCTATCACTCACTCAAAGTTGGACTGCC
The DNA here is from genome assembly GCA_034696285.1 of Hypogastrura burkilli. Taxonomy (NCBI): domain Eukaryota; kingdom Metazoa; phylum Arthropoda; class Collembola; order Poduromorpha; family Hypogastruridae; genus Hypogastrura; species Hypogastrura burkilli. The sequence continues at coordinate 7,166 of JAQFZY010002584.1, forward strand.
TTAAACTAAAGTGCGGCTCTTAACAGGGGCTCAAAATGAATCAAGGGATATGAAACGATCAGATGTTGAAGGAGGCGCCTTGGCTAGCACCAATATGGATTGTGAGTTCTTAGGTACTTTCACAATCCATATGGTAAATAAATAATGTTTTTTATCTGGCAGATATTTTCGTCAAAACTCACATAAGAAAGATATGTAGAAAAATGTAAAGGTAGGCGTGGGACACAAATGTTTTTATTTATTTATACAGGACTCATGGATTCATACCTACCCAATTAATATTCCATACATAACCGATGTCATATTGTATGGTTCGCCTTCGCATCTATAGATGGGCTCATTTCCATTAATTCGTTTTGGGGTTAAAACCCTCATTTTGGGCAGCACTAAATACTAGCCATCGTAAATGAGTGTTCATTTAGTGGAGTCTCTTCGGAGGAAGGCCCGTGCGGGGAGCTTAATTTACTGTGGAACGTTTCATGGGAATTAGGGGTGCATATACATGCGTATAAAGAGTTCCGGGACCAGGACCTAAAATAGAGGCCGAACTTTCAATTATAAAACTTTTTATTCCGTAACTCCATGAAATTATCTTGATGAAAGAAGAAGAGAGAGAGCCAAATGGAGCCGAGCCCTGCGCTCCCTGATTGCATATTGTGAGGGAAAGGCGGAACTTTTAACAAAAGGTCTAAAAACTTTCCCCTTTTTTATTTATTTACTTCATCATGAGACTCATATTTACGAGGAGGAAGGGAAGGACCGATATATTTATTAGGGCTAGGAAAGATATCTACCATCCCTGATACGCTCCGTTACTACCGGCATTGGACCAAGGCACGCATTTACGGGGAAGTGAAAGTAGATTGATATAGATGAATGTCTCTAGGACTTGGCTCAGGGCGAAGGCTCACTTCCTGCTTCAGGCTCTACTAGCAAGTACCCCGCTCAAGCCTACCTGCTCTCACCTTAAAACAAATCTGAGGTTTACCTGACCTTAAAAATTATTATTTTCACAAAAAAAAAGTTACTTGCTCGCAAAGCAAAGATGAGATTCGTTTGGACACCTAGCATTAATTGGTTTCGGTCTTGAGCTAAAGATGTAAATTATAAGGATGTGGGTGTATTATAAAATATATTGCAACATTGGAAAGGCAATAAAAGTTCCCATGAATTCCATATGGAATATGAATGCATTGATTAAATTCAGATTCCAAAACTGTCCAGTCAGTATGTATAGTGCCCAATTACCCAAAGAATCTGAAATATATCGATATGGTCACAAGTTGAGATCCGCCATGTAGTCGTTCCTGAAAGGTACCAGGAGTCCGGACAGACAGACAAATTCTGTGTCAAATCTTGTAAGGTAGCAGTGCTACATACGATGGCATGCGACAGAGTGTAAAAATCTTATTTTGACTTTGAATACCTAATCAATAGTAGTATGTGCCTATTATCACTATCCTTTGAAAGCGTGTTCCTGCGTAGCTTCCTCTTGTCTTCACGAGTCACACAAGATGTGTGAGCACGGAACCAAATCCAGGTTCTGCATGCATAAGTAGATGAGCAGACTTCCTTAGGAGGTATATTCTTGAAACGGGATTAAGGGTTCTCGGCACGGTAGATAACCGAAACTCTATGTGACGTAATATCAACTGGTCAGTTTATTAAATAAGTAAAATCCAATCAATACAGAATTTAATTAAAATCCAATATTTTACATTTGGCTATACCAGAGTTTACTTACAAATCGTCCAATTTTTTTAAAAATGGGATACTTATGCGTAGACGTTACTTAAATAAATTATACTTGCTCCCTCTCTAATTAGTCACACATCACACTTAAAGTACATAAGCTTCTACCCAACCTTGTTTCTCACATATTATAATTACAAGATCTGTCGTCATTTCTACGCATCTCATTTCTAAATAATTTGAACCATTGGAAAGATAATACAATTCTGGTTTAGAGCCAACCTTCAGCAAAAAGTAGAATAGTGAATTTCAATACGAATTTTTGCAGCCTATTCTGTACGACAATGACCCAGGATCGTCGGAAGCCTTTCGCTTGAGCCCGTACAACCATTATTCCCGATTCACTCTGCACCTCGGAAGAAGGCCCATTTATACTGTCATCAGTCTTTCCCCGTCTCTAGGAGAATACTAGGACTCCCTCCGAGCACTTCGTACTATATAGGGATAAAAGTAATGATTCTCCCTTAGGCCCATCTACCCGCCTTGGCCACTCAATCCAGCCTAATGCACCCATCAATGACTACAAGAATAAATACTTAAGGTACTATGTAAGGTATACCGGCCTCCCGGAAATTTAATTTCCGACCAAAAGATTTCTGATTTATTGTTTTCACTTAATTTAGGGCAGGAGGAGAGGGGTCTCAGGGACTCTGGGCCCGGGCTTCAGGTTCCTAAGGAATCAGGCCTCTTGATGAACACTTAATTTATTACTACGAGCTCTTACGGCTGGAGCAAGTTGTCCACACGCTAGACTGGGCCTAACTTTCCCATAAATATTGAGGACAATTTATTAGGGGGGATCCCGCCGGCCGGCCCGCCCCCAAACTTTCATCGGATCTTTAATCAATCAATTTGCTAGCCCTGCCCGAAGGAACCCGATTCCTGATTCTCTGTTGTTTTTAGAATCTTCCGTGGGGCGGGGACCCTTTTCCCTATAATTAAATAAGGAGTCGAATCTTTGGATACAGGCCCTTGTATTGAGTATAGTGGGCCAGAAGTAATTTATCTTTGGAGGGCTCACCCCTTTCTTATCATTATTGCTTGCGCCCAGGCTATATCCTAGGACGCCCATTAGGAAGGAGAATGGGATCATTGGACTCATAAAGTGTGCCCCGTGCATAAGTCTGGCAAAGTATAATATTCACCTAAGTAATTTGGCTAATAAAATCCAAAGGAAAATTATCCGTATTTAATCCAGCCCAAAAAGCGTAGATTTTAGCTCAAAACTAAATACGGAAATGAGCCAAGCTTTATCGTAACTAAATGTAGAGTATTGAACAAAAATAGACACAAATGTTTATATGCATTAGCTATATTTGCCCCTTGGAATTTCTTCCATTGGTCTCAAGCATATATTTCTTGGGAAGCACTAATACTACGTCATCAAAAATGTAATCCTGCCGAAATGCAATTACCGACATGCACATGCACTCCAAGCCTTAAGATTGGACTTTCTCCTCGATATTAATTTACTGACTCCATTTTTCCGGATCTCCCCCCTTTTTTGTGAAAGCAGATCTGAATTTTTTTGCAGTCTAAAGACATCATTTAGTACAAATAGGCTTGATGCCTGATCCCTCTAAGTTTCGAAATGATAGTTAGGATAGGTACCTTCGGAATTAGAGAGAGAGAGCTCAAGTCAGTGATGTCCCGTATTTGGGAAAAGGATTACTAGACACTAGAAGCTCCTAGTCCCTACCGCTTAGCTCTATTCCATTAGGTAGATGGCCTATCAAGGGTGGCTGAATGAGGACAAGGAAATGAATTGTTGAAACTCAAGGAGGGAGTCCGACAGGCTTCGTAAGTACATATGTATGTACATACATAGGTGGAATCCAAAGGGAAGAAAGGAACAAATGGAGGGCTTAATGGAAGAGGACGGAGCCCCGCATGGACACCATGTGTAGTCTACTAGATCTAGTAGAAGGATTTATTTGCAGACTAGAGCCCATAAACAAATGAAAGGATTCCACACGAGTAATTCACGCTTCTAACTAAAAGGGAGTATCTATGTAGTTTCTATGGGTTACTCACAAAATATACAGACTATTAATTAAGTAGAAGCTGTAATTTAATTAACTACTGTAGCCACAAGTTCCTTTCATCACTCCCTCCCACGCACCTAGTTCTGAAATTGGTAAATATTTTGCAGCAGAAAAATGTGGATTTTAGCCAGAAGAATGACTCAAGTATTATGAATCAGGATTACTAATCCTGGACTTGTATTAAATACTATATTATTAGGACAAATTAGGTTAGGTTGCTGTCAGATCAGAGTGAGTAAGATTAAGTTACTGACAGATCAGATTGGGTAGTGTTAGGTTACTGTCAGATCATATTAAGTAGTTGAGTAACATTAGGTTACTGTTAGATCGGATTGAGTAATTGAGTAACATTAGGTTACTGTTAGATCGGATTGAGTAATTGAGTAACATTAGGTTACTGTTAGATCGGATTGAGTAATTGAGTAACATTAGGTTACTGTTAGATCGGATTGAGTAATTGAGTAA
>JAQFZY010002585.1:0-11425 GCA_034696285.1 Hypogastrura burkilli
AGGTTTATATAATAAGTGTTAGGCTATGGTATGCGGCAGACATCCGTGAGGGCCGTCCTATACACTTTCACGTTATAATAGCGGCAAATTAGGCTCTGGACTTTATTTTCAAATCCGTATCACTGTGGCTCGGTGGTTATGGGTTCTGGTTCTGGGGAAGTCGAAGTTGTTTACATGCACTATAAATCGATTCTTAGCGGGACGTGCAAAATTGGTACCCCTCCCTCCTATTCCTACATGAAGTATTAACATTTTATTAGTTGCTCTAAACGATACCACCCTTAAACAACTTTAATAACCACAACAATAATGACCAACTCGGCCTCGGTCGGCGTATTGTGTCAACTTGTGTCTTTTCATCAGGTATTTGGCGAGCAGCATCATAGGGCGAAACCCCCCCCCCCTCAACCCCGCGGAATGAGCGAAAAAAGATTTTTTTTTTTTTTTACACAAAATACGAAATTTTCCACCTGCCGCACGCTTCTGTCTCCTGTGTTTAGTAGTGATTTGTGTTTATTTAAACTATGGGACATCTAACACTATAACCAAATATTGTTGACGAAGCCAACTCTCATTCGCCTTCAGGCCAGGAGGCTCTGTACGGCGAAAGAGTAACGGAGACCGTAGATCGCAGATCGGAGACCGGAGTTAACTCAGTTGGATTCTCAAACAAAACCAAATATTTGTCGGGATACCCAACCCAGGTGGGCCCACCTGGGTCGGGTATCCCGACAAACCAAATATAGGTTAAAATTGAAAATTATTCTCCGAAGGCGAAGACTGGCGGAATTTGGCTCTTAAAATATTCTTGCCCCTCACCCTCACCCTCACCGGACCAAATCCTGGCCACGTCCGGGTCCGTGCCTTTCATAAAACTATGCTACACATACAAGTGGAAGTGCCAATCTTTACGGACAGGTTAGGTATGGTGTAGCCAAACAACCTTGTTCCGCAATAAAGTTACTAGCTTAAAGAACCGCTACGAGATCATATATCGATATCGAGCGGTTATTACCAATTGTGGGATTAATTAAAGATGGTAATCTTTTCTCGTCTACATATATGATCCATAGATAAGTAAGTTCGGAATCGGCTTACATTGATATCGCTGTTGCTGACTGCTGATCTCTAATTTACTACTACTGGCACCACAGTAGAAAGTAGATATCGTGAGTGCCACAATAACTTCCTTGATGTTGATACCTACATGCTGGATATTAAGTGAGAAGTCCCGAACTCCAAACTCAATACCTTTTTACATTTTACTTGACCATGCACTCAGACTCAATTCAATACGGTTATGGTATGCGTAAATCTGGCTGCGCAAATCCAAGTCATCACAGGGAGTAAATAGTAAATGACTTATACTTTAAGCTCATTCTACCTTGATCCTGAAAAGACAACATTAAATAATATTAGCAGGTAATTGGATGTAAATTCGAATCATATAGGATTAGTTTTACCCATCATGCATTACGTTCTTTCTTCAGTGTTCATTAAGTCAAAACTTTAATTTAATATTGTTTTTCGCTGTTATTAGGAATTAAAAGATCGGTCATCAGTTGTAAGTCTAGCCGTTGGAATTCAGAATTCTGTCACTTGTCATTGGCCATTATTCGTAGAAGCTCTACAATGTCGGGAACAAAGTCCTTGCTTTTCAACGAAGAGTTGTTTTCAAAAGTCCAAGATATCGACAAGCCTCTGTTCATTTTAGAATGGCTAAGGCGATTAGAACATTTCCTTCCGCTGGCTCCCAGAGTAAGTTATTCAAGTTAAGTACGTGAACTCTCATATCAGACATATTTTGTTATCCGAAATAGAAATACTAGTTTATTCAAAAATATCATTCGTATTCATAAAAGTATTTTGTATTTCTTTTCTCAGGTAGAAATTAAAGGATGCCAAAAGCAATTGCTGGAACAACTCTTCCATGCTATCCAAAATGGTTTAGGCGTACCTGCGAGGAATTGTGCTGCCAGGTGTATGGCTACCTTGTTTATTGTGGGTGACACGATAAACCTTTTTGATACTGTCAACAAATGCAACGATATTCTTAAATCCCGAGATGATGCTCCAGCGTCACTTGCCGTCAAATTGTGAGTCAGTATCCAGAACTGTTTGTCGGCATTGGGCGATATTGGGAATCGCCTAGGCCAATTGAATGCAAACATTTAATACACTCTGATCCTTTTTTGCAGGTCTGCCATTTCCTGTCTAGGAGAAATGTATGAAAAGCTTGGCAGGATGATGGGCCGCTCTTATGAAGAAACCGTACAAATCTTGAGTAAGACTTTTCGAAACATGGAGTCACATCCAAGGATTGAAACCATGTTGACCTTTGAAAAGGTAATTGTTGAGTACGGTTATGGTTCTTGCTATATCCACCATACGATATACTTTTATATATGTAGATAACGAGCAAGTTCAAAACTAATTTAAATGGGCCTGACCCAGTAGGTCATAATTGTTTCAATTTTCAGCCAGGTCATCATCATAAGGCTCATAAGAATATAAATATGGTTTGTGTTGTATCTGCTTATTCGACTAACCCTCCTCCGGGGGTAGAGGGTGGCTCAAAGTCACAAAAATGTTTTTTTTAATGCACCCAATTGTGTTTATAAAGCAGGAAAATATAAATCCACGATTTTGAAACTCTCCGTAGACGGTTTTACCATGTTTTGACCACGACTCTAGCGAAAAGTTTCCTTGTGTTTCACGATGAACTACACCATGACATATGACATGACAACATTTAATTATGTTCATTAATGTGGAAACATTTGAAACCGCCGATGGTGGATTATTTGGACGTATTTCCAAAAGGCAAACTATCCTGGGGAATATAGAAAGCTACTAAATACCAAAAACGACGTATAGACATACCTCTTATAGACCACCAGAAAAAGTATTTGAAGACGTGAATTCTCGTTCCTTTTTCTGACTCAGCCCCCTCTACCCCCGGGGTAGGCTTATTGGGAAAACCAGACAGCGTAAACCTTATTTTTATGAGCCCTAATACCTGGCAAAATGTTGCCGGAAAAATTCGTGACCTAGTCGTTCAGTCAGGTCCATTCCAATTTGTCTTAAAGTTGCTGAACGGCTCTTTGTTTTTAAATAGATTTGTGCTGGGATGGACACAGCAGCAAGTAGTGCCCACAAGGATATGTATAAAATTGCTAGGAGTGGTTTAACGGACCGAGTCATGCCCGTTCGTACTGCGACTGCTAAGTGCATTATTCAAATGACAAATTCTGCTCCATTTTTGTATACAAGCGAGCTTGAAAGCTTAACTTCAAATTGTTTCCGGGCATTGGATGGAGCGGATTATGATGCTAGAATCGCCATTGCAGATCTCCTAGGGTGTCTAATAGCATGTACTCAGCATCCTCCTAGTCAGCGGGGAAAACTTGCACCTAGTAAGATATTCGGTTAACTAAATCACTTGGATTGACTTATACGATTACAATACAATTTTGTAATCCTGAAGGTGCATCAACAAAAGTAGTAAAACCAATGTCGTTAGAAGAATCACTAAATATATTGATGACTGGATTTCTACGTGGTGCTACTAGTTTTCTGAAGACTGATATTATCAAGGGCGGTTCCGGGGTAAATCGAGAAGTACGAGTTGGAGTGACTCACGTAGGTCATCCACGTCACATAAATGTAGTATGTAGTACTTAACAAGCTTCCATTATCCATTACCGTTTCGCTTATGTGTATAGGCTTACGTCTCTTTTGTTGAACGTATGGGACCTTTATGGCTCGAAAAAAATTTGGAACCATTTGCAGCGCATGTGTTGGAACTAGTTGCAAATCCGAAGGCAGCTACATCTCACGTTGATTCCGTTTATTCGCGGAAGTGTGTCAACTTTATACTAAGGCGATCGTTTGGACGTCTTCTGGACGAAAAGTCACAGTTTTCTGCTCTTAAGGTCATGGCATCTATTATCCTGAAGCAGATGAATTCAATCGGTATGTTACATGTGTTCAATTAGTTCTCACGTATATACATGAGTAAATATCACATCTCTCATCCTAACATTCTAACTAAAAGCAAAAATATGTTACTACCCGATCCTTTTTTGTATTCCTGTCCAGATTTTAGCCCTGAAAATGCAAAGGAATGCAACCAAGAAACCATATTTAATCAGCATCTTCTAGTCTGCGCTCTTCAGGAACTCGCAGCAATGTTTCTAACGCTAGGAACTTCGATTCATCATTACGTAACGGACCAGACGTGCAAACTGGTGGATGGTATTTTTAGTGTCTTGATTCATCCTTGCAATTCTACACGTTTGTCCGGGGCTTGGGCTCTCCGCTGTCTCTGTGTGGCCTGTCCCTCTGAGAGCAACAAAGCTATCGAGCGTTGTTTAAATGCATTTGAGACTAAAAAGAGTTCACCCGAGGCTGTCGCTGGTTACAGTGCTGCATTAGCGGCTATTCTTGGAGCAGTTCGTCAAATGCCTTTGGGTATACCTTACGCAACCGGCAAGGTATGTGCTTTGTAACAAGAAATTATTTTTGAATTGCTAATCGACTTTTTTTTATATTCCTAGATTGTTTTCAACACTGCTGAAGTATTACTCCGCAGTGCAAATCAGAACAGCAGATTATCTGTGCAGAAATCAAGCGCCGGCTGGCTTCTTATTGGGTCCATAATGACAATGGGCACGAAATAATTTTTTATGCCATGTTTCACGGTTCCTGTCAACTATCTTAAACCTTAATGTAAATATATTCATGTTCTAGGAAATACGATTGTCCGTGCATTGCTGCAAAGAATGCTCCTTCTTTGGCGGAATTCATTTCCCAAGTCATCAAAGGAGTTTGAATCGGAAAAGGCTCGTGGGGACGCCTTTACTTGGCAGGTGACTTCACATATGACAAAACTATTTATAAACATTTTAGTTGATACTTAATGCAGAAGCAAATCAATTTATGTGCTGGGGAACATACTAGTTACGACGTCGCCTTCGGCTACTGTCTGATAGTAGAGCACGCAGATCCAGCGCTTCGCGAAGTTTGCTCGTTGCGTCTAACGAATTCGTACAAATAATTGGACTTAGTAAAAAGAAGCCACATCTGAGTTAGGTACACTTTTAACCAGGGTTAGCACAGTTAATATCAATGATAAATATCAAGATTTTTTTGATTGTTATGATCTTTTCAAATTTTCAAATTTTCTCGACGCAGATGTATACCCCATACCTTGGTATGGCGTATAGGGAAAAGATCAAAAAGATCCTTGATCTTTTCGCGGAAAAAATCGGATTTTTTCGATATTTCCGGTCTTTTTTTTCCTTTTAAAGGAAATGACTATTTTACAAGATAACGACCACCCAACCTACAATCTCATTAAAAAAAAGAACTTTAGTAAAGCGTACGCATTCTATCTACACGTACGGCACCTACTGCTGCTACGTATACTACTTGTTGTAACTTGGATATCTACTATAATATATAGGTATTATAGGACTATATTAAAAGCATAAAGGTTATACATATATTGATGAAACATTCGGTTCGTTGCGCCATGTTTAGTTCAATCAGACTGTGGTTTCTCAATAAGAACAGGTATATCTGTTCTGTCTTGAAGTTCAGTGAACACTAATCATATCGCTAATTAAATTTCAATTAAGTACTTTCAAAATGCCTCGATCTAATGACTAAAGGCCATATCTGATCGTAATACTGTTGTATCAAGATATGGAGAAAAAAAACCTCCTGGAATCGGTACGTCGTATAAAGTACTTACCTAATTTAAAAAAAACGTTTTGCTTCGTCTTCATTTTGTTCTTTGTTCGTGTCAACTCCATTTACTTTGTATTTCTTATATTCAGGCGTTATTATTTGAATTCGCTGTTTAGATCGTAAATGAGAGTATATAATTTCAATTAGTATACTTACTAAGATGGTACATTACATACATACGTAATACGTACATTCGTCGAATTAAAAATGGCATTCAAATTGTAATTCCGTTAATTATTATAACATGCCTACGCGTCTTTATTGAACATTTATTCCTCATAATAAGAGTGAAATGATTGGTGAGTAATTTGTTGTAATTGGCGAGAAATTTTTTTTTCACTTGTTCAGAAAAACCCTGCTTAGGAAATCTGCGTTAATTGGTGCGGGATTTTTCATTAATTGGCGATAGTTTAAATATCGGTCCTAAAATACACTCCAATTGCGTGCATAATGATTAAGACATTGTCTTTACCGGACGCTGACTTCTTTATAATATTTTTAAATTAACTTTTTAACAATACCAGAAAAAAAATTGAAAAAATTAAAAAGATCAAAAAGATCATAAAAATCTGATACAAATGAAAAAATCTATTTACATATAAAAAAAATCGGATCTTTTGATCTTTTCAAAAAGATCATGATTTTTTCCAACCCTGGTTTTAACATTGTGAATTGATTGTAATTGCAGTAATTTTATAATAGTTAGACAGAGTATTACAATACTTAATACCAAAGCACCGCCCATTTTTATTACTTTAGGTCACTCTGGAGGGCAGAGCTGGGGCGCTATCTTCGATTCACAGTTTTCTTTTGCATTGTCCAGAATTAGTGAATGATGAGATTATCACTAAATTATTAGTACCTATTGAGTCGGCTTTGGCAATGATGACCAAGTAAGTTGATTAAGTTAATAATGTGCCCTTTTTGTATTATATTAGGAATTGTTTCATAATGTTTACACAATATAATGCCTCTAGTTTGTCAGCAACACTCAAGACATACGGACAACAGTTGAAAGCTTCGGCCGCAGCTTTGAGATTTCGGCTATATGAAACACTCGTGCTTATAAAGCCATCTGCCTTTGAGCGTCAGCAAACTTCATCTGTGTTTCTTGCCCATCCTATAACTTTCCTGAAAAATAATGGTGGTATCATTGTATTTACAGGTTCATACACCCACATGCTAAGATTTGTGATTTGGGAGCTGACCCTAAATGATAATGCAGCCAATACCACAACATCATTATTTACACGGCTGTGCCAATCTCATTCCATATTCAACTCCTTAGTAAGCGATCACATGTCAGTCGAGGATCAGGTAAATATTCGTCTGGTTTAAAATAAAAATATTAATACATTAATAGTGGATAGTTATTTTTACTAACCCGAGTTTCTATTTGTTACTTCCATGCCTCCAGGCCTATCAGGTGGAATTTTGTTAATCATTACTAATACATCGTTTTGTACTTGTATTTGTAATATAAGTCGCGTATATAATTTTTAAGTGATAGATGGGCGGTTGCCGGTCAGCAATATTTAATCAGTTGACCTATACGTTTTTGTTTGAAACTTTCTAACAGTTGCAACCTATTGGAGCTGCTGGTTTTGGGGCTATTGAGCACGACCCTTGTAGTTTGTATCTCAATTTGCGAGAGGTATTAATATTTTTACATGCATGTCCGTATTATTTACTGGGGGTGTCTTGTGTCATACGAAGTGGTCACCTGATTTTTTTCGGAATACTTCCATATACAGGACTTTACTGTACCTTCACCACTTCCACTTGGGGTATCAGTGATTGACGCATCTATAGAATTATTTGGTCAGCTCTACCCAAATATATCTACAAAACATAGAACACAGCTCATCGAGCATTTCGTGGAATGCTTAAAAGTTACAAAGTATGCTCGGAAAGAGGCAGTTCTTATAAACATGTTCTGCGCTCTATTGTGTGCAATGAGGGCTATTCGAAAACAGAATAGCGCCACAGATGGTTCAAATAGTGAAGGAAAAGGAGTGGGAGCAGAGGAGTTAAAACAAATATCACAACAGTTGATAGTCGTGAGTTACTCTGTTTGTTACAATCAGCCCTCTACACGAGTAACTATCTAGTCACTTTAAAACAAGAGGAGATTAAATAATTGGTTGTTATAGAATGCACTTGGTCATGCGAATCCTACAATTCGTTGTGCGGCCGCAGAAGTTCTTGCCCGGGTTGCCCAAGGGGTCGCAGATCCAAAGTTTACTTCCGAAATGACTCAATTTTGTTCGGACAAGCTTAAGGCGTCACGTGAGGTTGCAAATAGAACAGGTTAGCTTCTATCTTAACTAGTTATGTTTTGAATTGTTTCATTACACTGACGGATCTCTACGCTTCTATGCTGGAGTTACCGTTTTACCTTTCGTTTTCCTATATTCAAAAAAATCCAGCAGCCGCAATTTGATGATAATATACAGCGCTTGCTTGTTTCTAGGACACTCCCTGGCTCTTGGGTGCCTTCATCGGTACTTAGGTGGAATGGACTCTTCTCGACACCAGCACGCCAGCGTCTCAATTCTTCTAAACTTAGCTCAGGATGTTTTGTCGCCAGAGACGCAGGTGAGAGCGCGCCTTCTTTGCGAAAGAGTCTCTCGCCTATTGTGTTTTATTTTTCCATTAGATATACTGTACATAGACTTCTGTCTTCATCACGAGTTACCGTAGTCCTTTACTTAAAGCAGGCACAAACAGGGTTTGAACTCCTGCTCAGGGGTTCGGTAAGCCGCGAGAGTGAACGGCTTTTTGGTTGTGATTGAGATTGATCCGGCTGCTTCGGCTTACTGCACCCCTGAGTAGGAGCTCAAACCCTATTTGCGCCATTAAGTGACCGACTCCGGCAACTCGTGATTAAGACAGAAGTCTATGGACAGTAATATCATTAAAAATTGTGTCATGTTCCTTAGATGTGGGCACTTCATTCTTTGGCTCTAATTGCGGATACTGGTGGGCCATTGTTCCGCTCATATGTTACGCCTTCGCTAGGTCTTGTACTTAAACTCATTATGACCGTACCTTTATCATCCGTGGACTTACGCCAGGCAACTGGAAAAATGATGGCTGCTCTCATCACGGGCTTTGGGCCTGAACTTCAAGGTGAGAAGAGCATTCTAACGAATTCTGTCTGTCTGTACTTATGTCTCTCTGTTACGCCGTTATGACTGAAGAACCACTAGTCCGATTCCCAAACTGTTTTCACCATTCGATTTTTAATTTGGATTTGATGTTAACGCCGTGCAAATGACCTCCTTCCGGGTAAAGATCAACTCGTCTTGCCAACGGAACTATTTCAAGTGAGGTGTTTCGAGAGGCTTCCCCAACCTCTACAACTGCAGTATCCTGGTAAACCTATGTAATTCTGTTGACCTGGTCGAGGTCACCAAGTGTAACTTATTGCGATTTAAATGTGTCGGACATAATGCAAGAACAACTAAACCGATTTGAAAATGGTTTGCACCAATCGATTCCTAATTTTGGCCCGGAGTACATATACTATTGTTAACCTCGTCGGGTCAAAGGTCAAGGGTCGCCTTCAATTATCCCAGAATTCATTTCACAGACTTCCAAATGGTTTCCAGTTATCGATTTCTTATAATAGCATTGTGAATGTCGCAGGTGCAAGGTCAGAGGTCACGGTCAACCGCCTTTAAATGCTTATAACTCTGGAACCGCTGGACAAATTTAAATTTGGTTTTCACTATTTGATTTGTCATAATAGCGCTGTGCTTAAGACTTCGGGTCAAAGGTCGACGTCCTAATATGTCTGACGTCACATATTGTCTTACTCCGCTGTTTGTTTATACCCGTTACAACGGTTTATTCTTTATTGCAGGGATTGGTTCTGGTAAGGACTTAGATAAAATCAAGAAATCCTTCGAAACGGGATGTGCAATTTTGTCAGAAGAAGACGAGCATCCGCTTGTTCAGAGTGAGGCTGTGACTTGCTTCCAGCGGCTTCATCTCTTTGGAACAATCAATTTTAACCTTGTTGTTCCCGTTCTCTTTCGTTCAATTAAATCTACAAATCTAGCCCTAAGGCGCACAGCTATTGACTGTTTCCGTCAGCTCAGTCAGAGAGATACTCAGCTCGTATGCCAGCATGTAAACAAGTTATGTGAGAAGCTGGAAGACACATTGTATGCAGAGTACGGAATTAGTGGCACTCTGTTTGTTATGCTCGATAAAGAATCTGACAGTATTTTGAGAAAAGGGATCATGGACACGTTGTCGAGTGTAATGTCAAGTAGTATTCATAAGGCGGACCAGTTACAGAGCTCTATTGCGCTCTGCAAAAGTATTTTGACTGCAGGTAAGCGACTACATAGTCATACCTAGTGGCTTTGATTTCGCAATATTGAATGTGAATATTTCACAATTTTTTCTTTGCTCAGATTCTGGAGCTGCGGATGGAGCAGAAGAAGATTTGGGTGAAGATGTGGATGATGACGTTGAGGAATTTAAAATTGCGAATGACGATGGAAACACTTCCAATGCTAAAACTTACTCAAGATGGACGTCACGAGTTTTTGCAGCTGAATGTGTTCGTAAAATACTCATCACATCACCACACATTACCAACAAAAATGGACCAGAGCTTCTGAGACATATATCAGACCTTATTCGTATGTCCTTTATGGGAGCAACCAGTAATTCAGACCCGCTCCGACTAGATGGTCTTCTTAATTTAGAAACAATTATTGAGAAATTCGCCCATCTTAAGGACCCGGACTTCCCAGCTGCTTCCATTTTGGAGCAATTTCAAGCCCAGGTACCTCACGTAACTTAAAAGCCGATTGCTTCCGTTGACACACTGTTAGTGTGTATTTTTTGTTTTCTGCAGGTGAGCGCAGCACTTCGACCAGCATTTGCAGCGGATACTGATCCTTATGTGAGGGCAACAGCGTGTCGAGTATGCAGCGCATGGATATGTGGGAATAGTCAGGGTGGAGAAGATTTACGAAGAGTCCATACTCTAATGGTTTCGGCGTTAGAAAATATTCGTTCAAAGCCAACGTTGCCCGACTACAATGAGAAGGCTAACACACTGGAAAAGCTCTCTATTTTGAAAGCATGGGCGCAAGTATTCACTACATCCGTAGAGAACGGTCTCCAGGGTGGGGAATCACTCACTGAAATTCTCAAGTAAGTAGCGCCCGAATCTTCAATCTGTATTAATCTACTGCATGGCCAGCTATCTCCATCACGAGTTGTCGGAGTCCGTTACTTAACGCAAGCTCAAGCTGGGCCAGAGCTCCTACTCAGGGGTTCAGTAAACCGAGAGAGTTAATGGATTTGTATGGTTGGGATTTGGGATTGAGATTGAGCCTGCTGGCTGCTGTACAAGCCTTCTCTGCTCCCTGCCTGTCTGGTTTGTTAATTTTTGGTTTTCACTTCATCTCAACACCTCATCAACTAATTAGGATGCATTTTATTAAATTAAATATTTGGAATCTATAAATATTTATGCGTCTAACCGTGTAAGAAATAATTCTATACAACAGTAATAAAACATCCTAAACGAATATCTAAAAAAAAGTACATCACATGAATTTCGTATGGGATTGAATTATGTCTGGTATGCTAATTTTCGGTTTTCACTTCATCTAAACATATTTAATTAACTAATTGAGATACA
>JAQFZY010002586.1:0-11425 GCA_034696285.1 Hypogastrura burkilli
AATAAATCATAATTAGTTTGCTCCTAATCGTATAATTATGTAGAAAACATTTCTCGTAGTAGTAGCAGTTAAAAGGTCTAGCAAAGTTAGTTATTATGGTGGCAATTAGTGTCATAGTAAAAGTGAAGAGAGAGAGAAAAAAAAAATTTTAGTCTTTTTATCCGGGCTTTGTGTCATCATGGATACGCAATTTAGCTTACGGTGTATTGGGTTGGTTGTTCTGTCCTATTGGGCTGTCCAAGTGGGTGACTGGTGGGTAGATTGGGTCCATTTCTAGCAGGTTGTCTATTTGTTTGTAAAAATTCTGGCCGTCTGCAAATACTAAATCAGTGTCTAGATTAATTTGGATTTACAGGTGATTAAAATTTTTAATGTACAAAATAATTAAGTGTAAATATTCCGGGTGGAGTTGTCGTGAATTTATGTCGTGGTGTAGGTAAGAGGAGTGAAGAATGAACGGTAAACATGAACTATATTGCTGCGTTGTGTTAGTTTTGCCTCGGGCCGCCAAGATTGTTGAGGCGCCTCTGCTTGTGACCAAGTGGCGTAGAATTGTAAGTCCCAAATAACAGGAACTGAATGATCTTGCATTGGGATTGAGAATTGGGCCTGAGAATAAAAACGGGTTAATTTTCGTGTGAGTCCTGAGGCTAGTTTTTTGTTTGTATGCTCTCTTCCTATATTATGAGGCCTGTGTTGATGGTAAGGAAGAGTGCGTATACGATTCTGAGGGGTATTTTTAACTAGGTGGGGTGATAGGTTTTGTGTGTAGAACCTGTTTCGTTATCTTACGCATTCTTAAAATTCTGTGCTGGGGCTCCTTGTGTGTTGGGATTTTGTCGGAAGAAGGGCTTGCAAATTAAAAGGTGCGTATCTGTGGAAATTGTTTTTAGA
This sequence comes from Hypogastrura burkilli, assembly GCA_034696285.1. Classification (NCBI taxonomy): domain Eukaryota; kingdom Metazoa; phylum Arthropoda; class Collembola; order Poduromorpha; family Hypogastruridae; genus Hypogastrura; species Hypogastrura burkilli. The sequence goes on from JAQFZY010002586.1 coordinate 895, forward strand.
GAAGAAAAAATTGCTGAGGTGAGTTCAACTTATTTGTATTATCTAACTATTAAAAAATTACTCCAAGGTTTGCTTTGCCCGCAGGCTTCCGAACTCATTTCGCAATCTATGCCCATGAAAATTGTTACACACCAAGTTTTCTCAATTTGGTGATCCAGTGCGTTGGTCGGAATTTTTAGGGTCAAGGGATGGGAAGGGATGAGTACTGAAGGGTCAAGCACGTGGTTCTTAGAAATTGGTGGTTTAGACGTGTATTGACACTTTCTAAAAATTTTCAATACGTAGTCAGGTCTGGCACAGTGTGTCGGAAGGTCCAGGGCAAGGGCGCTTTAAATTTTGATTTTCAAAAAATGCCGCATTGAGGACAGGAATCAGGATTTGACCTGGATGGCGGAAAGAATATTTGACATGGCAAACTGCGCTAAAGGCGGATAAAAAAAATTAATATGGACCTATATTTCGTTAGTTTTTAGATGCTGTATATAGGAAATAGACACAAATTATTACTATTTATACAATGATCTATTGTTTATACGTTTACCAATTATACAGGGGCGGATCTAGGAATTGGCCAAGGGATGGGTAAAATTACCTGAAGGTCGATTATATTTACATAGAATTTTAGCGCGACTGGTTTCTGCGCTTGATAGTGTTTATTTAGTGTGTGCGAAGTGCAAAAAATTGTTTAACTCAGATATCAGGTCCAGGGGCGTGGCTAGTTATCGCTTCCGGAGTGGCTCAGAATTTTTAGACAACCTTAGTTGCGCTGGAAGTGGAGATTTTTCTTTCGTTTTACTTCCAAACCGCGTATTTTTAGTTTTTTCTGATTGAAAACGGATGCGCAAGTTCACCGCAGGTGACGCTCGTCTGGTTTTAATTTCTAAGACGCCATATTTTAACAGTTGTGTGGCCGGGATCGTGTAAATAAGAATGTAGAAATAACTAGTGCGCGCCGCAGGAGGGAATTTTAAGGTTCGAAGGATAGGGAGTTTTGAAAATTATTAATGTTGAATGTTTTGGGACTGAATGATATACCGGTCAAATAGCAAGGTGTTTGAAGTCGCAGCCTTGAGAAAAAAAAAATTGAAGTATATTTTGTGGTTTTTGATTGTGTAATATTGATTACATTTTTTTATTATTCCCGATCCATTATACGACTTTTGCCAATTAAATTTAGGATCTGTATTTTCGAATATGCTGAGTAATTCATGTTAATGTTAGTAGTAAGGAAAACTAATAAAAGATATCGGAGTTTCTGTTATAATAACGGGGCCATCCCAGTCGTCATCGGGCCAGTTAGGGTCCGGGGAATATTGTAGTATTGGACGTTTCGGGAAATTTGTTCTGAAGGAAACAGTAGGAGCCGCAAAATTGGGGTAGTTTGTATTAATCCATAGTGAACTTAGATTAGCCGGAAAATGATCACTATACATAACGTTAGTGTCAACTCTTATAAATCCGTAGTCTTGGAGTACCTGGCCGAAGCCATGGTGCTGGTTGGTCAGCCAGACTCGGATGATTGTTGTTGATCCCCGTCCTAGGAAGTCTGATAAGAGCCATTTTGCAGCCTCGTGGGTGCTATCATAACCGTTATATAGTATGGGTAACTGTTCAGGTAGGAGAAAAAAAAATCGGGGAGTGTTCGATGTAGGTTCGGACTTGGTTCCAGAAGGTATGAACAAATCCGCGTGATCCTATTATGTCGAAGGCGTCTAAGTAAATAAACAAATTGTTTATTGTTTGCAGGGTCTGGTATTTTCTTCTTTCATACTCGGCGAGTATGAAAGAGTCAACCGGGCTGTTATGTTCCCATACATGTTGCTTGAAGCAAATCATGGCTATTTCAAATAAATCCATGTTGTTTGCTAGGTCCACCACATTTTGGTAAAGTCGAGTTCCCGTTATGATTTTATGGACCGGGAAAGTCCGAAAGTCAGACCATGGCGTGTGTATGGTTATTCTTTTAAGGTCGCAGTCCGGGGTCATAATTAATGTCAATATTTTGTCCACTTCCACTGCACGTGGGTTTTTAGTTACCCTATGGTTAATAAAAGGATCGTAGAAATCCGGGTTAAGACTGGCTAACACTGCACATGCCGTCAGAGTTAATAATGACGGCGGTGTTTGGCGTTGAACGCCGTTGCGGTCGACAGTCGTCACTATGTTGTGGCGGTAACTAACCGTCATACTTTTCGCTCGTGGCGAAAACAGGTTGTCGTGCTCTGGACGCTGGTCCGTGAGGGGGACAATTCGGTCAGCCTCAATGCGCCGTTGGAAAAAACGGTTCATGGTGAACGTTTCTGTTGAGTGCTGTGCGCTGGAATTTTAACGTTATGAGGATGAAACGGCAAAGGGAACTGAGGGAGTTTTGAAAGTTCGTTCGTAACTGGTTTGAGGGAGGTTAAGAACTTTAAGGAAATAACATGCATGTAGATAGGAAAGAATCGAAAGTAGGAATTTAATGCTCATAACGTGTACATAGAAAGGAGTTATGCGGTCGTTGGCTTGTATTGTATGTTAGGGGAAAGTGGCAGAGGCGAAGTGGTATTGTAGCCTTATTGGCTTGTCAGCAGATCCTGACCTGTTATTTCCATATTAGTTTATACATTATGTATGGAAAAAGGCAAAAGGGACGACAACAAAAAAAAATTAATTGGATTGTCCAATGATTCATGACTTTTTTCTATTTGGCTATTTTTTTTTTTTTTTTTTTTTTTAATTTATTTTGCAAGGATTCAATTTTTTATGGTGTTTTTACTCTGTTGTGCTGACGGGGTTGTGTCCAGGTTTGCGCTTCCTTAGTTTACAGATATGTCTTAATTAGCATCGTTGCAACATCTAGTACTATAATTCGTAGGTATTTCGTTCCTGTGACACGGCTTACTAGCATTACGCTATGTTGAGTGTTAGGTACCTAATTGATTAACATATTAACTACACGAAATATTAGTTGTGTGAGTCTTGAATCAAAACGGCTTAATATGTGAAAAAAGAGTAGATATGTATTTAGATTGAAAAGGTAAAAGTTTTTGTGTATCATTTGTGCCTCTGACGTGGTAATATTGGGCATTGAAGAAACCGTTGTTAACGTGTATTAGAGGAAGCTTATCCTGTTGAAGTATCGTTTTTAATTATGCAGAATGCTTTATTGTAGGTATGTTCCACAGTTTTATTAATTGCGATATTAGGGAATTAGTGTTCAAAATCAAAATCATAAAATCAAACTCGTAATTATTCACAAAATCAAAATTACTGATTTAAAATCATTTCTTTTCCTTGCAAAATCATGATACAAAAAAAAAATTACAGTAAAAACTCTAAATTGATGTCTAAATAAAACGCAAAGATGGTGAGTTGAGAAAAAAAATTGTGCTGATTTGTGTAGTTTTGCTACGAATCATATGTTTAAATGTTTGCTGCGTACATTCTTCTGGTTACCTTAGAAAATTTCAAAACAAAATTCTTTTCGGGTGTAGTAGTAGAAAAAAAAAAATTGGCTAAGTGAAAATAAACCGTTTAAGAACAGGGTCCAAATATAGCTGCGCATTAGTAATGTTAGGCTTTAAATTCCAACTGTGAAACAGGTAAAGCGATTATAAGTCAGATGCTTGGTATGAATGTTAATGTATTGTGGAGACTGAATTGACAAGCTTTGTATCGTTCGAAACATAAACGGGGTATGTATGGGCATGTTTAATCGGTCAGACGGACACGTGTTTTTATTAAAATGACTCTGTTACTTAATAATATTAAGAAAACGTATAAAACATGAAAACTGATTCTAAGGTTGTAACTGCAAATTGGCTTGAAACGAAAAGTTTATAGATAGGAGTGTTTAAAAATATATAATTTTGACTCTCTTCGGTCTCTGATCTAAAAATGGTTTATTGATACATAATTATCAGGCGCTGGGCGTCTGCGTGCAAGCGTTAATTTGTTTGTTTGTGGATTGAAATGTTTGACATTCTTGTTAGGGTTCTTTTTTTTTTTTTTTTTTTGATATCTAAGAAACTATGCGTATGTGTGTCTGAGCTTGACCTAGTAAATTATTTGATATCTTTATTTTATTTGTTTTTGTGGTATCCTGCATTTTTAGGTGAAAAGGTTGACGTAGTCTCAAAAAATTGTGTTAAAGAATAATAACTGAATCGACCACCATGGTATCTGTACGTGCTGATTACTAATATTGATTTTCAGTTGTTGATGTGTGATTACTTAATTATTCGTGCTTTATTTTTGAAGACTGATCAACGAAAGTATAAGCTGGGTGAATGGACTTGCCGTTATACGCCAGCGTTACAGTGGCCGGAAGATCCTATTGAAACTTGGGGAAGCCGATTTGGTTTGCTAGGAGGGGTTGACGTAGGCCTGAATTTAGCTGACGTCAACCGGTGTGGTGGTTCTTTAATAATTCCGAAAATACGCGAACATATTCCGGATGGAATGTTATATAATTTCGTTAAGCAACCTTTGAACTCGGTGAATGTGGACCGCTTCCAGAAGGAATTTGGCATTCTGGTAGGGGACGGGCAAAGGAAAGAGAATTGCCGTGAGACTTATGGGAGTTTTAAACCTCCAGTGTCGTGAGTTAGGAATGTCTTAAAGTGCTTTTGATGTATTTGATTTGCCTTTATACTGTGTTTTATGATAGGTTGGCTGATTATGACCTAACTGAGCTGGGGATTTCATGTCTGATAGAGGAGCTGATAGGCAAGGATTTGTATAGTGATTACAAATGTGAATATTGGCCTTGTACGTCGTCAATGACGACGGTTTCTAAACTGGTGAATCCTCTTAATTGTGATACCGAGGTGTGGTTAAGAAAACAAATATGGAAGGTGACAAGTGGTATCGGGACTCCTGATTTATTGGTAAGTGCCTCTGACTGTGCTGTTACGTAGTTGTTATATGACGTATTTTTATTGCGTGCGTATTTTTGTTCTGTGTTTTTTTTTATAGGTTAGTCTTGGTCCTACTATAACGGCGTTTCACGCTGAAGATTGCGGTTTCATGAGTTTTGCTGTATTGCTGTACGGGGGAATAAAAATATGGTTCCTTATTGCTCTTGATCCGGAGAATGTTCAGAAATATTTAAAGTTCATGAGTGATAAGTTTAACCAGCTGACCGGGCGCAAGCGTAACGACTATCGTTTCTGCCCTGGTGTGGGCAATGAGAAGTCCATGTTCGTTCCACCGGAGGAGTTAGAGGCTAATGGAATTGGATTTTATGTGGTGAGCTAAACATCATTTACCTGGTTACCTATATGGTAAGAGAAAAAACAATAGTTTGATTGATCTTTCGTTCTTAAATTGGGTTTAGGCGATTCAACGGGAGGGTACTTATATGGCGACTGGTTTTGGTGTTTATCACCAAGTTGTTAGTGTACCAAAAAGGACTGGCATGCCCTTGTTAATTATGGACAGCGGAAATTTTGTATCTATCGTGCCAAAGATGATGGAAAAGATGGAACGGTTTAACAATACGAGCTTATGTGTTTGTGATCGAAGCGTGCTACCAAGGTATAGGTATATTTTGTCATTGTTCATTGATGAGCGTGTAACATGTTAAATTTTGATTACTAGGCATGGATCTGATACATCTAGAGCGTTTACTCCTAAGGATGTGGGGTTGGCTGTTGAGTCGTGTGCTGACTATGTCCGTAGTCAACCGGTTTATGTTGCTAACCAGACTCGATGGCAAAAGAATCCGCCTGACAATGTTATAGTGGAGTATATGGCAGGTGTACGGACTCAGTTATTTAAGGAGAGTAGGACTCCTAATTTGCTGACGTCTACACCTCGAGCGGAAGTGCCGGGCTGTTCGCGATGGTCTGGGATGGAGGACAAGCGGCGGCTGCTGGTACCGCTTACTCGTGTTTGTATGCAGGTTCGTTTTCTCATGCTAGTTATGCGCGAATATATTGGGTTTAAGAAAGTAAACTTTTCCGTTCATTGCTTAATTGTATTGTTAGAGAAAAGAAATGACTGAAGAAGTGGCGGGGCCAAGTCGGCGAGTTACGAGGCCTGCTAGTCTATTGAAAGATGTGAGAGGTTCAAGTAGTGATTCGGATGAGGAAAAGGTGAGTTTGTGTTGGCTCGAAGTAGCGCTGCCCATAGATCGCTTCGTGTAAATACGAAAACAGCTAGATGAGTTATTGATCTATGTCAGGTGATATGCGTACTTAGGCGTACAAAGAAGACTATGCTGGGTTTTTTAGGACATTAGAGGAACTACTTCAACATCTATAGGTAATCTTTACTCGTTACGGTCGGGAGGATCTGTGGATCGTACAGTTGTGGAACTTGCATCTTCCGAAATAGATTCTACTTCGGGGAGTGGTTCGGGTACTAATCATGGTTCTGATACTCTACCCTCGGCTGAGTCGTCTACTGCAACGGTAGGTTACTATGATTTTTATTATGTACTTGCATGCGTGAGCATTTCTAGGTATTGTGCATAATCTGATAAGAGCGATAGTCGGGTCTTAAGCATGGCTGATAGAATTTAGATTTTAATGTAAGGTAGGAGACGTAGTGGAACTTTTGGTGAATATGATTTAATGGTTACTTTTGTATTTTAAATGAATTTTGTTGTGATACTCTCGAAAAAGGAACTAAGAGGGCGTTTGCAAAGAGCTAAAGTAGGAGAATGCTTGTTATTAAAAAAGAAAGAAAAGGATAATTTGAAAAAAGAAGTGTGCTTTTGTATCATATGAGTGGGTATGGGTTGTCGGTGTCTGATTTATATTATATCGTTTTTTAACAGTGCGCGATGGACGAATCTGGCATGCGTGTACCGAATCATGGACTTGGAGCTGCATCTACTTCATGTGCCGGGGTACAGACTTATCATTGTATACCTTGTAATCTAATTCTAAAAAATAGAATAGAGCAGAGAGTTCATCGTGCGACAGTGCATGCGGGTGTAGAAAGTAAATTTTTCAGTACTTGCCCTAAATGTAAGCATTTTTGCGGTAATGTGCCGGCTCTAAGGGAGCATATGGTTAGGAGACATAGTGGCAGTGAAGGTGCTTGTTATGTTAACTTTAAATGTAGGGAATGTGGAGCTGAGTTTAGCTTGCGGGAGGTATATAACCGGCATATTCGTAATCATTGTCAACATAGAGTGATGTCGTGTCCTAGACGTGAATTTAAAAGCATATGTTTTCGTAGATTACGACGTCATTTAAATTTATGTGATGGCGCGATGAATTTATGTTTTCATTGTGATGTATGCGAATGTAAGTTTGAATTAGAGGTCGATTTGGTTAGGCATATGGAACGGCATAAACTGCTTCATGTCTGTACCTGTGGTTGCAGGTATAAATCATTAATGAATTTAAAGGCACACGTGCGTGATTTAGCTTCTCCAAATCATTGTATAGTGGCGAATGAAGGTACATAGGTTGGAAATGTAAAAGTAAATCTGTTATAATATGTTTGTACATATCCTGATTAGGTTTTTTGTGTAAAATGTTTTCTATGTTTTGATATCTAAAATAAAAGGTGTGAGAAAATTGTGTAAGAATTGTCTACGTAATGGATTAGCATATTATTGTAGTGAACTTAGTTCCAAAATAAACAGAAGGTGCATGCTTGTTACTTTTGCAAAAAAAAAGGAAAACTAAGTGAAATTCATAAGTAATGATAGGCGCTAAAAATGCACATTCACCATATATAGCAAAATCATAGGGAAGAACCTTGGCATCGGCTTACTGTATTATTGTAGTGGATTAGCTACCTAAAAAAATACATACACCGTACAGTATATTTTGGCTCATACACATTACAGTATGTTTTGGCTTTAAAAAGGATCGAATATGGGAGAAAATCTGTTATTCTTATGAGGGCACTGTGGTGACAATTTTGTGTTGGTTTGCTTTTGTAAATGGAGAGTCAATAGGCTTTGTATTACATCTTGCCGTGCCTTAGGGGGGTGAGAGTGAAAAGGACTTTTTTTTTTTTTTTTTTTTTTTTTTTTTTTAAATCGGCAATGATCTGTATTGATTTTAGAAATTTGTTTCCGGCAGTGTATTAATGCTTCAGGTGTAACTGTGTATATTGTTGAAATATAAAAGAGGGAACGTCTTTGTTGAGTGTTGATTGTAATCTCAGATCACTGAAGTTATAAGGGAGAGGGACAAATGCGCATAGAGGTATGCTTTAATAGAGGAATTAGTTGTCTTGTAGGGACCAGTTTTTGCTTCCGCCTTAGGTATGGGGTGCCATGCATGTTATGTATTATTGTTGTATCACCTGGGCTTATGATTTATCTACTGAAAGTACGATGAGGTCCTGTCTTGTATAGCATTGGGAACCAGTAGATTAGCCCGTTCAGCATGTAGAAGTGTTCACTATGATGTTATATGGCTAAGAAAGAAATGAACTTAGTCACCTGTTTTTGATAGGTGTAGTAAGTGTATTGCTATCGGGTATACTTTATACGTTAACGCAATTTGATTTTTGGGGTCTGATATTATCTGGTGGTTATGTGTTACGATATAAATGTGAAGGATTTTGAAAGGTAATATTTGGAGTGTGGAGTGTGTTTTACATTTCGGCCTGAATGTATATTTTTCCTTTAGATTTTATTAAATCAGTACTGTTAAGAGGTTACGTTAATAAATTGTGAATTGTATTTGAACTGGTAAAATGAGATAGAAATAGCGGATTGGTCAAGTGGATTGGATCATGCAATATTAGTTCATTTAACATGTATTGGAATGTTGAAATTATATCTAACTCGGAAGGTTAAGATATATTGTGGGTGGTTTGTGTATAGTAATAATGTTGAAAAGATGGTTGTCATATGAACTTTGGTGGCCCCTTTATTGGTATATTTATTCTCAACAGTGGTTAATATATTTATGATCTGTACTTGTTGTTGGAATTTGATAACAAATCAAAAGGAGCCGATAGTTAGGGACATTACATCTATAGACCGTTGTGTTATTGCAAGTGACGCGCTGTATATACATATACTGAACCTGTTATAAAAATTGTTGGACTTTGTTTGGAGTAAGAAGGCTAATTTGTTTTGTTCTTGCCTTGCCTAATGAAAAAGTGGTTGCCCTTGAACGCGTTTACAGTTGATGTGTGTATACCAAAGTGGAATGGTCTCGTGTCCTAGTTTTGAAATTGACAATGCCTTTATGTAAGGATTGCTGCATCTTGGTCTGTTGATTGCATAGGTTAATGTGTTATCGAGTGAGTGTCTGTTTACCTTGACGTTTAAGTGAGAATGAAAGGGAAAAAAAAAAAATCCGTTGAAGTTCATTGTATCGTTTGTGTATTAAGTTGTATCTATACTGATCTTGAGTAGGACATGATCGGAGAGAATGAGAGTGTTGGGCTATGGCTCTCATATAACGTAATGTCTAGTGTCTGGGATGGGAAAAATGAGTGTTTGAGGCTAAAGCTTGTCTAGTCCATTCACGGGAGTAAAATTTAATAGTGTAAGAGAGGTCAGCATGAGGAACCGGTTATGGTGCAATACGTTTATGCTAAATCTTGCTTTATGTGGTGTTGTTCTTTTAAGTATTTACTTTATCTGATTGTTAATGAATGCGAAAGGCATGAATGTATTATTTTTAGAGAAAGAAATGTTTTTGTGATTCAGAAAGTGTTGTGCTTTAAAAGAGTATTCGTGATAAATTTCATGAGTGAATTATGTTGGTTAGGAAAAAATGTTATGATATGTCGGTTGTTGCCATTATTAGTTTTTGGGTCAGTTTGAATTTGTGTGTTTTAAGCCTGTTGTATGTCCTATTTTTAGAGCTCTGCACTGAAAAGTGCTGTGCTTGCAAAACTTATGGTATGTGCAAAATAGTGGTTGTCGTATGGCAGGCTGTTTTACTCTGTCTCCTGCGTACACAAGTGGTACGGATCTCTCGTGGATTCCGTGGAGTCTTATGAATCGATTATTGCTCAACGGACGGGTTATCGAAGTCCCTGTATATGACCGGGTGGTCAGAAATGATAACAAAGAAATGATAGTCTCTAATTTGGCCATTATTTGGGGAGAGTCCGAATCGGTCACCACAACTTTTGGGATTGAGTTAAGGGACTCGACTGAGCCCGACATGACGTTAGTAGAAACCGTTTTGCCCATAGTATCCTCTGCTATCCTTGAGGATAAAGCCATTTTAGATTTAAAAAAATATCTTTGCCAATGTTTCGAAAAATAGTATGGACTTAAATAAATTTATCGTGACAAAGGGCGTTGTTCTTACTGGTAATTATAAGGAATAAAGAGGTGTTACCTGTCGTTGATGATGGTAAGGGTGTTGAGTGAGTAGTTAGGTGTCTGAGCGTGTCTCAATTCGTTTATATTGTTGAATTTGTAAAAATTGTATTTTAACTTTATAGTTTGGATTGATCTGAATCTAAAGGTTTTAATCTCTGAGTTCAAATTGTTTAATTATAATAATTAACTGGGGTTTTCGGCACCAATTTGTGAGCGTAATTATGACCCTATAATCACCTCACCCCAATTTGGGAAGAACTGAATTAGACTATAGATCAATCGAGT
>JAQFZY010002587.1:0-11419 GCA_034696285.1 Hypogastrura burkilli
CAACGGTATTTGGAGTATTTCGAGTTCAACCTTTGATGAAAGAAAACTTGTCGATATGGCACTTAACTGAAGTTCAACGAAAAGTACTTCTAAAAATTGACACACTGTATTCTCTTATTATACCAGTAGTTCATTCGGAGAAGCCTTGTCGTACTACTTAATCGGATTCCAAGAAAAGAAGAAGTAACTGGACATTGTGCTAGGAGAATGGATGACTGGAAATCACAGTTGCCTTTGGCCTCCTTTTCTATCTAGAAAACGGCTGGAAATGGAAGTTTCTGGAAAACAACTACCTAAGAAAACTTGGAAATCATTTAAGTTGAAAGTGCGGTCGGGACATGGTAAGGTTGATCCTAATTAGCATTTAGCTTAGCTGGGCGAGCGCTCACCTTCTTGCCTGCACTATTAGAATAAGTCGTAGAAGGTGTGTAGAAAGATAACTAATAAACAGAACAATTTACAATTAAATCGTAAGATTTTTTATTATTTTTTCATATAAAAGAATGTAGATTTATTTAGCTAGGTTAAATAGGATGTAACGTTTTGAATTTAATTCTCTGGACAACACTTAAATATTCTATGAGCATGTACCTTCAAATTTCCCTTTTCATCAATCGATTTGTACCCGTAGAGTTGCTCGACAATGCAGTGAGCCAGCAGCTCCCTCTGATCAGTACTTGGTCTGTTGGTTCCCGCTCTTCTTATCAACGAAAAACATGAGAGCTGAACCAGTTTTCGCCTAAGTTTGTTGGTCAGTGGGTTTCGTGACTCAGCAGTTTCAATGATTTGATGCCCAGTTGTTACCCGATACTTGGCGTCTTCTTTTCTTAGCATACCTCGAATATCCTGTTACAGTTAATTTTATTCCATCACTTGCAAGTTACCCAATCTAACAGTTAAAGTGGTAGAGACCATTCATATCATTAACCCAACAAACCAAATTAGTATTTTTTGCCAGGAACCATTTGACTGGGTTATATAATGAAACGACATTATTAATGATACAATTAAATAATGTTTACCATAAAGTCCGGCTCGTCGTCATCAAAGTGCCTCTTTCGTACCGGGACTCGCTTTGTCTGAGCTGCGGCCAATGCACTAGCCTTACTGTTAGTGGATGCCAATGCACCTTGCGACAGTTCATTGTAAATTCCAGGAGACGCCCCGCCAACAGCCAATATTGCCTTGATAAAAAAGTAAAATCAGAGAATCAAATATATTCCCTGTAATTGTAAGGCATCTCAGAACTTGAGGGGGGTCTAAGAAGATTGGAATGGCTAAATGGGAATATCTGTACATTCGAAATTTATTCTTAGTATTATGTGAAAGGAGGTACTTAATATAGTTTTCTGAAGAGAGTTAGCTAGGAATTCTTCATGCAGGTAGTAATTAACAGCAGCAAGTATTAGGATTGATTCGAAGGATGAATACAATAGGATGATACACTAGGTATGTGTAAACAAATTAAATAAACAAGAAGCATTTTGACAAATCAAAATTAATAGTGAACATAGTAAGGTTTATAGTTACCAATTTATGAAAAAAAAATTCGGCAAATTTGAACCCTTCTGCGTTTTCCTGTAGGTGTCAGACGGACAGAGGGACAGACATACCATACTGTTGCCATAAATTCCCTAACGGTCAATAATAAACTTGCCTGAGAATATATAAATCGTGCCTGAAAATATCCACATATCGACACATGGAGATTGAAATTGCTGGCGCAATCACAACTCCATTCCGTGTCGATTTTTAAAAAATACTTCGAACATTAGCTTGGATTAAACTACATTTGGTTAGGTTAGGTCGTTTGCCGTTCTTACTTTTGGTAAGTTGTAACGAGTAATATTTTATCCTGAGCGAGTAATATTTTTGCCTGAACAAGTAATATTTTGTCCTAAAATAGTAACATTTTTTATATGAAGCTATTTTTTGAATGTTTAATACTTTTACTGGCGCAAAAATATTGTTCCTAATTGTACTGTATATGTAATGTTACAAATTGGGCCTTTACTCCGGCTTACGCTTACCAATTCATTGTTATCTTCCGAATCGAATTCTAAAACATTGTTTCCAGCCAGTGGTTGAAGGACGTGCCCATTCTAAAAAAACAGCATACATTTGAAACCAGTAATATACATTTTATTGATGGCGTTAAGGATTCAACATTTAAATTAAGAAATTTCACACAAGTCATCACTGATGCGTAAGCGATTATCGTAAGAGACATCCTTTAACACCCGTCACACTTCTCTGCCTCCCCCTCCATCCATTTAACAAAACGCGAAGGGCAGGGTTAAGAGTATGAGTTGATTGTTTGATTTGAGGACAGGAAGTGAAAGTAACGGTTTAAATAATTCACACTCCTGATGAGTCAAGCAAATGTAATTTTGTGTTTTCTTTACAGCATAGGCATGGTAATGCTTATCATAATAGTCCGTCAACAGCTTAATTCCATATAGTTTTACTTCATTATTAATTTTAATTATCAAGGTAACACGAAGAAACTCTGGCATTTCATTTTCCCCTAGCCATCCATTTAACAAAACGCGAAGGGCAGGGTTAAGAGTATGAGTTGATTGTTTGATTTGGGGACAGGAAGTGAAAGTAACGGTTTAAATAATTCACACTCCTGATGAGTCAAGCAAATGTAATTTTGTGTTTTCTTTACAGCATAGGCATGGTAATGCTTATCATAATAGTCCGTCAACAGCTTAATTCCATATAGTTTTACTTCATTATTAATGTTAATTATCAAGGTAACACGAAGAAACTCTGGCATTTCATTTTCCCCTAGCCAATGGTGAAGTAGGTAATTATTTAGCTTTACAGTATTGCCGTTAACGGACAAATATTTCATTTGACTGAGTTTTTCATTTCCTTGAAGCCCAAGATTTGTGTAAATTGTTTCTTTCCATTTCGTATTTTTTAATAAATACGCTGTCATTTTCTCAGGAGCAACGATATCAAAGGCAAGCAGCGGATCATTGAGCAGAAAGTTATAACTTTGCCACATTTGATTTTTGTTAGCCAAGGATTTTGTAATATTTTTGAAGTTAGACCCAATTCTTGCTAAATGCTTAAACATTTTGTGCCTGGCCTCAAATCTAATTGTCTGGTAGTTATGTGGGGATCCGCCCATTCGAATGGCTTGTGGATAATGCAGCATATGATGATGCTTAGGAAGTAAGGAACGATTTGTAAGTTTCTGGTACTCTAAATGGTGTTCTTCAATTAATGTTTGAAGATAGGGAATACTCGATTCTGGAATAGTGGGACTCATTATCACATCCATAATTTCTAAGAAACTTAGAAAAAAATTCCAATATGGATTATTTTCTTTAAAACAGTCAGCAAATAAAAAAGAAAAGCACTGCAACAGACAATACGTCTGTCCAGCCGACTGCCCTAAACGAGTACTCGTCGTATTCATTATTGTTTTCTGTGTCATAGAAGATGGCTTGTCTTTTTGAAGGTGGCCATAATTGAAAGTCCTTATTCTTAAATTAATTTTTTCAATTGTTAGATTTGTATTAACTAAAAGGTATGCTAATACAGTTTTGATATTAATAGGAGCTACGCCTTCCATAATATCATGCATCGTGTCTGGGCAATAGATCTCGGTAATGTGAAAATCTGGAACCATGTTGAAAGCGGAGTTACTTTTTACTCCGGTAATTGATACGTCGGCTGAATTCAAGTCTTGCTCGTAATTATTTCTGTTGCGTAGGTACAGCGGATTCTCTCTTCCTAACCTAATGCATTTATATCTGGGCATTCGGCAGAACCTACAAGGGTAGTTTGCCACAAATGATTCTGCGAACCCAAAGACTTGATGTAGGCCCAAGTTATCCCCAGTAACTTGACCAAGCATAACTTTTACGTCGCCTGTGTAATCTTTGGAAGTTACAAATATATTATTTTTGCAGGTCTTGCTTAAAGACTTTAAAGGCTGTTCCAGGAGTTTTGAGATTGGGTACCTTTTAAGTAATTTACTCTTAAACATGCAACACAAGTGAATATTGTGTAGTTTAGATGCAGAATGGCTATACGTATTGAGTATGGAGAAATAACAGTTTCCTAGTTTGTGAGTACCTTTGCGAGATCCTAAAGGATTGCATACTTCAACTTCGTCATAATATAACAGAATAAATACAATTGGGACTCTGCTATCGTTTGCCCTTACCTTTGACTTTAAATATTGACCGGAAATCGCTGAAGAATATACATTCTCCGTTATGTTGTTATTAACATCAATTATGCTCTTAATTACCCCCGGCATTTCTAGCACTTTTTGTAACGTTTTTTCTATTGGTATGTGCTGTACAGTGTCAGTAATGAGCTTGTGCCCTTTTTTTGTTTTAAGAAATCGAGAATTAATTACGATCTCCTCCGTGGGAATTAAAAGACCTGCTTTTTCCAAGTGCTTTTTTAACAAATAATCCGACTTTACACTTAAAAATGGAGACTTAACTTGACTTAGCAAGTTCTCTTTAATTTCTTTTGATATATTTTTATCCGAAATATTTAGTGTTAAGTCTGATACTTTGCCAATCAAATCTGTCACTGAATTTATGATTTCTTGTCATACGCTTAAAGGCAATTTACCGCTGCACTTTAATTTTACAACAAAATTAACTGCAATTTTGTGAAACCTATGTACCATATCTTCCAAATTCTTAACAGCTATTTCCTCTGAATCAACAGTTTCGTCCTGTATTCTGGCCTCTAAGCTCTCTTCACTGATATAATTATTCGTTATTAGATTAGTCCTGAGACAGTCATTCTCTGCCTCGAATCCCATATTTGAATCGTGAGCACTATGTGACTTCAAATGATCCACAGTATGCTCTTTAAAATTCTTAAAATACAGCCTACTGTGTCCACATATCATGCATACCCAATTCAACATAGTTTGCCTTTTATGATGGACATACTTTAAATGGTCCCATATCGTTCCCCAATTCCTATCAATTGTTTTAGTACATAAATTACACTTAACCGAGTTTGAAGGTCCAGATCCCTGGGACGAATCATTGCTGCAGTTAGAAGTATCCATGTCGACATCTTTCGGTCTGCACTTTATCAGACAGGACCGTATAAGCATCCGGTAGGCTTCCGGGAGAATGATATTCTTTAGGCTTTCTACCATTACGTCACCTCCAGCATCCAGTAAGGTATAAAGGGTTGCGTCATTAAACAAGTTGGCTAAACGAAACAAAAATAAATTATTTATAATAATTTCTTAGTACTTAATTATTATTATTTATTATTATTAATTATTCCTTGTCTAATTGGTGTTTGATTTTTTTCCGGAAACTAAATATCACGTTTGAATTTCATTACTTTATTCTCGCCATAAATCAGATTACAAAAAACAAACAAACACATGCATACATAAATACATACATACATAAAGAAAAAAATACGATGGTGATGATTACCTGTAATTTTATCTTTGTAATCTTCCAATTTTAGCTTCTCGAGTATAGAGTAGATAATGGAGAACGACATGATTAACTATTGATCCAAACTTTGTTTTGAGTTTTCTTGACACAATAGCTTGTTTAAGTTTAAGTAAAAGCTTTGTCCACGCTGATTGATCTCTGGCACAAGAACAAGAATGAGTACACTTGACTTGCACTGTTCCAGTTTTTGAAAAGAACGAATGCACTCTACACTTGCCCCTTAACTTTTAAGAATGAGGGTGGAAGCATTCCCTCCCTGTCGGAACAAAGGTTGTTTCTATGTAAGGACTCCTTTGGGGACAAAACTCGAGTCAAATGACAGGTTCCTTCCCAAAGTTAACAAAACGTTAAGGCAGAATACATCCGCCCCTTCCCTTTTCTGTATATTCAGTCGATATAGGCAATCAATGCTTGCCCACTGTATTTATGGGGCAGAGCGCTTGTTTGGGCTTATTATTGAGTTCAGACTGGAGTCAAACGGCAATTCCTTCAATGCCACTGACTAATGTATCCTTCAAGCAGAACCGTCCTACCCTTGTAATTGGGCTTATTTTTATGTTTGCACTATAGACTTTAAGCTGTTGTGTTCCCCTTTTGTCGTCTTGGAGAATGCGAGGGTGGACTTTCCCTCCTTCAGCAGAACAAGTTCGGGTTCTATGTTATACCAATCCGTATAAAAAAGTGAAGTGTAAATTTTCCATGTTCGTGGTCCCGTTGATTTTTATCACTAAATGCTTGCCTTCTTGAACTGTTTAACTTTAGTTGTGGTAAAAAAAATGGTTAAATTTAAAAAAAGGCCACGTTCTGTTATACGAATCGCTATAGTATTTCAATATGTGATTGAATTATTATGTTATAATGTAGATATAAATGTGAATTTTAATTTTGATCGGTAACTACAACTACGCATTGTTGTTCTAATGTGAAGTTTCATGAGCAATTGTTTTTTTCAGCCTTTTTGTAATCAAAATTACTTGATTGTGGAATCCATTTATCTGCATAAATTGAGTATCACACTGTAATCATAATCGTAATCAAAGTATGTTTCTTTAAGTAATCTGTAATCTTGTAATGGATTACGTTTTCGCATGTAATCATCCGAACTCTAGTCTGACGTATTATTTTGGTAACTATATCAAGTGAAAATCATAAAGCGGCTCCACTACTTTAAGGGCCCGGCGAGTTCAACCTCGTAAAAGACGGTATAACAGCCTGTATTTTTTCCATTGTTCCATTCATTCAGGCCTTCAACTTACAAAAAGGACGGGGAAAAGACTGCATACAGTTGTTGGAAAGAGGGCCAAAAGCCGTTAGTGTGGCGCATTTAGACGGTGGCTGAAAGTAGGGAGAAGTAGACCTTTGTACTTTATGTGAATTCGACTCGGACCCTATCCGGAAAGGTTAGCCGAAGGTGCCCTTATGTCACAAGTAGAAAATCAGGGATATTATAAGGTTGTTTCAGAAAGGGACAGGGCCCTTTAGACTTGAAGATTTCACTTAAACCTTGACAAGTTGCCTTGAGTCTGGGTCTGGAGCTTTGTGTACAATGGCCTCAAACACATGTTAACTATTGAATTCTATGCAGTATACACCCACACTCTCATCTCCCATGCATTAAGATCCCATGCGTGTACAATAGACTTACTATTGCTAATTAAAGTTAATAGATAAGGTTCCTGTAGCATGACAAAAAACTTGTACGATGCTGGATTTGAGATCTATCACTCAAAATATATTCAGCACACAGAATTCCAAGGGATGCTTTCTTATCTCCATCTCTCTACAACTGGAGTTAATCGAACTCCTTTTCAATCTCCTTAGTATGCAAGTGACCAATGATAAATTAAAGCGCATTAGCTATCAGCAATATTGTCTATTCCCTTACAAATACTTCATTGCAGTACAGAGACACTCGTTATGCGTGAATAATACGAACCCCTTTTTTTCCTGGGCTGAGTTCACATATATTCTAAATTCCCGTTAATACTGAATGTATTGTATTCGTATTATGTATTGTTTAACTGTATTAAGTTAAACCGAAAAACCCATTTAACATTTAGCCAGTCTGTGCGTTCACGTTTACGATCTACTGGACTTGAGATGTTACAGGGTCCATATAATATAAAAGTAGGCAAACGTGCTCAATTTATTTTCAAGTATTATGTACTTACTTACACCACATACGAATTCGGGCTTCAGTATTTTGAAGTATAATACCACTACTCTTTCAAGTAATATGCAATGCGTGCGTAAATCAGTCATTCAGTGTACCCATATTGCGTACATCTGTACTAATCCACTCGTTAGTACATACCCGTACTACGAGATTTTTAACCGTGTAGCTCTAAGTATCATGAACTACTTCAATACTGTACAGCCCTTCAACCGCTGGAAATTTGTTTCAGAACAATTACGCATAAGAATAAGCTTTTGCAGAATAGCTTGACTATTTTTCTAGACTTCAGATTCCGAGGTCGAATCATGTTCTTCATGAATCATCGTCTCGTGTCTTGCAAAGTTTGTTTTCTGATTAAATGTTTTCTTGCAAAGACTACAGGCGAATGGTTCGAGTCCTTCATGTATCAATCTGTGTCTGTCCAAGTCGGCTTAATACATTCAACCACAAACACAGATTTACTATCCATAATTTGTACTAGTAGGTTATATAATGCTAATTTAAATTAACTCACTTTTACTATCAAATGACTTTCCGCTTTGAGCACAGACATTGGGAGACAATGACTGAGTCGAGGACAGTTCGTTCGTGACGAATTAAGTTGCCGATATTTTCAATAGAAAGCCAATTTTTTAAAAAAAATGGCAAGGAATATGTTACTGGAATGAAAATACAGTAACAACATTCCTGACAATATGGTTAAATTATACAAATGTTCATTGATCGATCGTGTCTTAGTTTTGTGTCTAAAGGTAGTTTCGCTCTTCTAGCACGAGTGCGGCTTCTCTCCGAAGTGGATTCTCTGCTGGACTGTTAAAGATCCTGCAAGCGCAAATTGTACTCAAAATAGAGTAGTCTAATTACCTCACCCAAGAAAGTAAAAGAGACTCTTGAACTGCAGCATTAGTATAGTATGTAACTAACTGCTATTACCATTCTGCCGAAAAGGCTTGTCGCATTTGTCGCAAGAGAAGGGTTTTTGCCAAAGTGAATCAGGAGAAGTTTCGTCAAGTTAGCTATCCAGTACCAGAAACAAGCAGAAGGATTAGCCTTAATTAGTACCTGTGTTATATCTCAGATTAAATGTATGCGAGTGGAATTAAAACCAAAAGACGTGAAGAACGGATATGCAAAAAAGATTCAGAATACATTTGCAAGAGAAAGTCTTTTGACACTCTGAACAGGAATGAAGTCGTTCTCCGCCATGAACCGTCCGAATATGCACAGTCAGGTTTCCTACACAACTGGTGAAATAAAACGAAAAAAACATTCAATGGTTTAAAAGTTCTAAACATTGAACCATTGAACGAATTACTTACATATATGAAATACGGATGCCGAGTTCTGCTCATAACTGTACTGTATTAAAAATGCCTATACCCGTAATCTTTAAATGAAGTCAGACACGTACACCGAGTTGAGGAATCATGTATTTGTTTCAACCTTTCAGGGTGAATGAATGTTTGCATTGTTTACAAGAGAATGGTTTAGCTCCGTCACGCAAAACGAGGTGCATTTTCAAATGACTGAATTCAGACGAAACAAATACATTTATTGCTGTTGCACAAGGTTGGAGAACAGTAATTAGTCAGACAAAAGTAAAGCTGCAATCGAAATCAGAACCTTTATTATTGCTACATTATAAATAGCTATTGAGCATGTACAAGATACAGTTGTACAGAACATGGAAAACGTCATTTATGTATGTCAGGCACTTGCTATTAGTTTATTAACTTGCCTTTCTGACCGAGACATTTTCTGCATGTCACACACTGATAATTTCTTTTCGTTTTCTTACAATCCTTCGTTCTTGGTAGAAGAATATTTCCTATACACAAGTTCAAAAAACGTCAACTTACATTAAGATTGTTCCTAAGGTGAATAAACAAACTGTAACGCCTAACGCCCGCGCCTGTTGTTATTGTTACGGGGGACGGGCGCCAGAGGCGGTTCTAGGCATAGGCTAACCAGGCTATAGCCTAGTCCATATTTCCAAAGCCTACTATTTGACGGCTGAACGTCAATTCCCACTGAGCAAAACATTAGTTTCCAATATCATAAATTCTGACTAGATGACTTTAATTTAACACAAGTTTCCGCTGCAGATATTCATAAATAATTCACATAATGACCTCTGAACTTGACCAAGAAAAAACGAAAATCGTAAATTTCTCGGCCAAATATGAACCGATTTCGATCATTCCTTTTTTTAATGAGTTCACATGGGCATAGGAAATCCTGTTAAATAAGAAAAAAATTCCAATAGTCATCGAAAAACCGATGAAACCAAAAAAATCGATTTTCGGGGATTTTCGGATATTGCCACCTTCTGGCTAATATTTTCGATACTGGACCGACTTGATATGTCTCCTAGATTCGTTTAACGTGCAAAAACTACATCAGTTGCAAATGGCCAAAAATTTCGTAATCATATTCCGCATAGTGGGGCGGGGGGCTGTGTCAACAAAAGGTATGCAATCCGTACGACCCCCAGTTCCTTACATATTTGTATATTATAATTTTATTCCATTTTACTGTGCAGCTTCAAATTAAGCATCGAATATTGGGCTCGTTTATGTTTCTTCGTTAACTTTAACTGTAGTTACGCCCTAAAATGTGCCAAAAATGTAAATGGGCTTCGATACAGGGGGAACCTGGGCTCTGGGCATCGGATGCGGAATTAATTATTTACATGACGACATGACTTTCTCTGGGGGCAGTGGCGTAGGGAGAGGGGGGCCCGAGGGCCCGGGCCCCACCTGAAATTTTTGGATATAAAGTAGTAACAAAAATATTGAAATAAAAAGAATAAATAACCAATAAGATTGGGAAATAATAAAATCTATAACCAAGCAAATATTTCTAGTCTAACAATTTCTCAACTAAATATTTAGCTTCTTTTTTTTGAGTTTTTTATTTCATGTGAGTGGATCTTCTGTTTAAACCCGCAGTTTAGTTTTGGTATAAAATCTACGTTACAGCTTAAGAAGTTTAAATTCAATTAATGTGTCCATTCTGACAACAAAGATAAAAGTTCTGGTACAATTTGCAGTTGGACTGGTGAAACAGTATACGCGAACTATTCTCACCAGAGACATTTTAAACGTTTTAACCCTATTCAATTTTGTTCAAAAATTGGTTAAATTGTCAACTACTAAACAATTTCTGATATAATTCTGTTGCCAAAATATATGCTACAAGTTATGAGTTTTGAATTTTTCGATTTTCGATTCATATTTCGCTATATACGATTCCGATTTTGCCAATCTGACAGTTTAAATTGCGAACCTTGCTAACCTATACGTACAAAAATGGTGTATGCCGAAATTCCGCACTTCGTGAAAATAGAAGATAGCGAAAGATTCTTTGTAATTTTATGATCTGAGTGCTTCTACCTGGGAATTTAAATGTAAGATACGGCAATATAAGGAGACAACTCGATCAAACAACCGCTGATGCTCTATGATAAAATAGGATAGTTAATTTCCCATTTAAATTAATAATAAATTTGTGCTCGGAATGAATGGCGGATCTTCTAAGATCACACAGTTCATAACGGAAGTTTTTGCGTCTTGTATAAATAGTTTCGAATGTTATCGTCAGGTCAGACCAACTTCAGAAACCAGTGTTCGAATTTTAATATCTTAGGTA
Source organism: Hypogastrura burkilli (assembly GCA_034696285.1). Taxonomy (NCBI): domain Eukaryota; kingdom Metazoa; phylum Arthropoda; class Collembola; order Poduromorpha; family Hypogastruridae; genus Hypogastrura; species Hypogastrura burkilli. The sequence continues at coordinate 11,296 of JAQFZY010002587.1, forward strand.
CAGTTATGTATTACCGAAATTGTGGCGGAGTTTCAATATTTAGTACGGACTTTTGTCTCTGAAAATCATTGATAAACAGTTATAAAGGGCACGTCGGATAAGTGAAAGATTTAAATATTGGTAC
>JAQFZY010002588.1:0-11419 GCA_034696285.1 Hypogastrura burkilli
GGCGTGTAACGTTAATCTAAACTGTCGCCTTCTCATTGTCGCCTCCTAGCTTACATAGTACAGGGTAATTGTCGCCTTCTCATTGTCGCTTCTTAGCTAGCATGTTGCACGGCCGCGGTCGCCTTCTCATTGTCGCTTCTTAGCTAGCATGTTGCACGGCCGCGGTCGCCTTCTCATTGTCGCCTCTTAGCTAGCATGTTACACGACCACTTTCGCCTCCTACCTTATATAGTACGGGTAATTGTCTATACTAACCCGTATTATTAGTATTTACCCCGTACTATGTTGACCCGAACTATGTTAGGTAGGAGGCGACAATGAGAACGCGACAATGGCCGTGTAACATGCTAGCTAAGAGCCGACAATGAGAAGACGACAATTACCCTGTACTGTGTAAGCTAGGAGGCGACAATGAGATGGCGACAGTTTAGATTAACGTTACACGCCGCTGTGCCGTGCTGGAAGCGACTATAGGAGGCGACCTAGTGGGGGATATTTCTTACTTCAACCCTCTGTACGGATTCATACAACCATTCTCCGAAAAAGCGTATGAACTTACAAAACCTCCCAAAACAATTTAGGTAATTGAAAAATGTGTCAAGTTAAAAATGTTCTAATTCGGCAAAATGTCGGTTGTATGACTTTTTTGTAGTTAGCCTAACCTAACTAAACGTTGATTGCTGCGCAATCTCAACTCCATTTTCTGTCAATGTTTTTTAAACTACTCGAAAAGTTAGGTTAGAATAATTGACCAATTGGTTTGTTTAAGAACTATTTAGTTCGTACTTTGGGTACGTTGTAACCTTCTTAACCTGACTTAAATATATGAACTTACAGTGTAAACTCTACAAGTAAAAACTCGAGACTATATATAATTCGGTTCTACTGTAGCTGAAGAGACAATGGAAGGCAACAATATGAAGTTAGCAGTAGTCGCCGCTGCGCCGTGCTGGAGTCGACAATAGAGGCTACACCGGAGCGGAGGAAACAAAATGGAACTTAATCTTTACTTCAACCGAATTATAAGTAAGTACAATATTTTGCAACTTTTATATGAAGCAATTTAATATTATAAAGCACAAGACAAAGCGTGACGTCACACATAAATAATTTAGACTCCACCCTTTTCTTGTCACGCTGGTATCACAGCGGACCCAGGCTCACCCCTCCCCCTTCTAGCGTGACATTTATCATCATCATAATTCGAGTTTATTTGACATGGCCGATGCCCAACCAAGTTTTATTTCGTAAGCATTAGTGAAGTGACATTAGTAGTCTAGCGTGACATTATATATGGACATTCTCAATGATAGTAAATTAGTAAGGTGAAGACTTGGTTTTGAAGCTTGTTCGCTTTAAAATTGTTGAGGTTATGTAACGCTATGGTCAGAGTCTCGCAAAGGTTTCACGATATGCATGATGAATTATGTAATTGTTCTAAAGAATTGGATTTTGATTTAATGGGATTGTGATGACGTGATGCAATATTTTTGATTGGATTCCAGTGTGATAGGATTTCGGTTAAAAGTAAGTCGCTCAAATCCAGACCCAATTAAATGTTAATAAATCTCACCCGCTGTGATGGGATGTTAGATGTAATCGACCAAATAGGATAAGCAATGTTAAGTCCTGTGTATTGGTTTTTAATACAGGAAGTGGGATTTAACATTTAAAAAACTCAGGATGGCGAGATATTTCCGTACGACGGGAAGCCCACACGCACCCTAATGCTAGTATTTGTACAATGCTTGCTAGCCCCGCCCTCCCGTTCTTGGTAGACCTCTTTATCGGACGGCCACTTATATAATGTTATTATTTTGAGGTTGAGTGTGTATGTTTGCATGCTGGGCCTCATTTCCTTGGTGAAGGTTGAAGAGGTGAAACTGTTGGGCTCTCACTCTCAGTCAGCAGCTCTACATCATCTGTGTATGTGTGCTAAACTACTTTTTTAGTCATTCGATTTACTACTAAGTGGAAAACAAACTTGTTCGAGGCTCGGATGAATTCGAAGGGAGTAAGTGTGAGTTTCTTGTTTTTTCCCATTACCATTAAAATATGTAGCTGGTAAGTTATATAATGAAGACAGATTTTTCACTTTATAATAGAATTTTAGAAGACAGTTTTAACAGAACTAAATCTGATTTATATTTATTCGTCTTTGACCTGCTGTAGTAGTTAACTATTTAAAAGTTAAATACCTAGGTAGTAACGTTTATATGAATTGTGAATTTTCCAGGCACCAGTTAGTTTAGATGCGTGCATTGTGTACTGCACACTATCACTATACATTTTATGTTATAAGCCGTGTAATACTATTGCGTCTCCGTTTTTTATAGTTGATCTTCTTTTTACTCGTACATACGTACAAAGCGTATTACATGCTACTGTTATCTTCACCTTATAGTACTCTTGATTAAGCCAGGCGTAACAGAGACTGTAATATGTTGTAAGTACTTACGGAGATTGTAAGTCCTTAACTGTTCAGTTAATTCAGGTTTGTGTTTGTCCTTGGGAATTTGGAAGAAGTATTTCAGGAATATATGAATGCGGAGCTTTATTTTGTAGCTACTCTTAAGTTGAAGATATGTAATTTTGTGTTGAATTAATCCTCCATTTTTAATTGCAGATCCCGAAGTTTAGAACTTCTAAAGCCCTTCTGGAGGTGAATGGCATCTTCGTATGCTAAGTACTTACTGGAAACTGGACCGAAGTGTGTGAGTTTCCTTCGACTTTAGAATTTCGGTATAAGTACGCTGTTCCACGCAACATTGGAAGATGTTAACTAAAAGTATCCGCATAAAGTCAAAAGTCACTGACAGATGAGCCGAAGCTCATAATCCCAACTCAGTAGCCGCATCTCGTGCTACGCACCTTTGTAGTGTTCCAAACTGCATGATACCAAACTAGTCTGTGAGACTCTGTGAAACGATAGTTGCGAACCGAAGTTTAGTGAAACAGTATGACACGTGATGGATCTCTATACAGTAATAACAGTAGTCTTTCTAGTGAGCGGCAGAGCCTTAGCAGTGGTGGGCGGGTTTCGACAAACTCAGATTACAGTTCTGTAATAGGTAACCGACCCAATCCTCCCTACACAAACATGTCATCCTCAAGCCTTCAGTCCCGGTACGGGCTTCTCCCGACCCCCATCAATAACAATTACAACCCTACCCTCCTCCCGACCTCGGGCGGACTGGGCTACAACAATCTGGGCGGCGGCGGGCATCAGGGCCTCAACATGAGTATGAGTAGCAGTGGGCCCGCCTCTCATCGGCTCCGAGAGACCATCCATTCCGGTCACTTCATGGTATCGGACTTTGAGCCCGAAAGTGAGGCCCTGGACGATGAGTACGAGGTCGGCATGCCGGTCCCGCCGGAGGAAGAGTCAATCACAGTGGGTCAGGATCAGCAAGGGAGAATGGGCACGACTGGACCCAGGACGCTGGGACAGACCGTCAGTGTCATTCAGGCCCCAAGCAGTCGGGCCCAGTCTATAAATCCCAATGAAGACGTCCTGCACCGACAGCACATCCTTACGCAAGGGCAGGTCTCGGTCATGGGCCATCCAGCATCGTTCAATGGACCCATTTCCATTGATGGTTCACTCACAAAGCTCTTCCAGTGCATGTCACTGGCTTACAGGTAAGCTTCTATACTAGTCTATTCGAAGTCATTGTTGTCTTTATTTCGATATAGTCCCTTAGTCCCAGAATAAGCATTCTATTGCATCTTTAGTTTAAGTTGGATCTAGATATATATACCTGGCATTTTAGGTTAGTTTTCGGTATTTTTCAAAGTTCATCGGTTAAAGGCAGGAGCGTAACGACTGCAGTTTTGTTGGCATCGCATTGACACGGATATGGATGGAGTCTATTTTACCAATGCCAATGCCTGGATGCAATTACTTCAGGGTTTCTATGCAGTGCTAACTAACAAAGTGCTTGAGAGGCCATACATAAGAGTTCGCTTCACTTCTCATTTGAAATGATTGACGCCGATTATCTGTCACTTTTATTTGCATAAGCATGTAACTACTATAGTACTTGAATTTGAAGTGGTCCCCATATGCCCAGGTCTAGCATTACGTAAAGAGGTGGGATGATGAGGCATGATACGAGAATATTGTAGTAAACTTACAACTGACAATTAATGCCCTTATCATGGAAAAGTTAATTATTCCCTCATTCCATCATCATTAACATTAGCTGATGGGTTAAATAAGGGCCAGTGCCAGTAGTGGATTCAGCTCCGGTTTGCTGAAGTATTGACGTCAATTTTAGAAACTGTTCATAATTTCATAAAGAGATGCATAGTATAAAAGTGATATTTCGTGTGTGCCATTACTGTTGGATGCTGGTCGGAAGGCATGAGGAGTTCTGTGTGCGGTGCTCATAACAATGCTCCCTCCTCCTTTGTATAGCTAATTAATATTTATGTATTCCTCCAAGACTGGTAGGCGTAGTTAGGAGTTGGCTCGATATTGGGCCAGCAGAGAGGTGTTCATGTTTACAATTCAGCCGCAAAGTTGGATTGGTCCTCCTTGATGAATTTTAGCGTGGATGGATGGACATGGACGGAGGGCATTATGTAAAAGGGGAAGATTTGGTAGAGAACAAGTTGAAGTTGAGCAAGGTTGTGGGGCCTGTGGGCAGGGCAGGGGCTAGTGCGTATAGCGTACATTGTGACTTTGCAAAATTGCGGACGAGGTGCTAGTGGGACGTCAGGGTCCAAAGTTCGCGTCTAATATTAACATACGTACTGAACCAGCAAGGAGGAGGAGGAGGGAGGTTGGTGAGGGAACTGGGCCTATGATTAGCTCTTCGGCCGCATGTGACCATTTACTTGTATGTGTAGTTGGCGAATTCCGAATGCCACCAAATAATACGTGGAAAGTAATTTTTACAGTAGTGGTTTGGGCTGGGTAATGATTGTGGGGAACCAATGATTGGGCCAAGCCCACACTCGACTGATTGCTTGCAAATCCAAACAGAGGTTCTCATATGAATTGGCTGGATGCGTACAAAATAGTAATTTCCTAGAGTGTGTGTGTGAAGCTTTTTAGTACTATGAGACAGATACTGCCGAATATTTACCTTACCCGCTGTACTGACTTATTGTTTTGTTTGGAACCTTGTAGTTAAAGTTCATAGGTATTTGTATTAGAATCCTAATCGGTAGTCGGCAAAATATAACCGGTGATAAGATGCGGGGACCCATTTATTTACTAGTAAACGTAGTGAATAAGAATAATATTGGGATTAGGATCAGGATAAAAAATTCGCTTTTTTGTTGTAAGTGTTGTAGTATAGTAGACTGCTTGGAAATGGGACAGTTTGCATAGTATGCAATGCTTTGCATACTGACTGGTCAGTTTGGGAAATCCTATTTAAAGCAGAATTTCAGTGAAATCCATTGCTAATACTTGCTGTTAACGGGTTGTCCGACTTTTAAAGTCTGTCCAAGGGTACAATTTATTTTACAATGCGTAGAAATTACAAAAAATAGAAAACAAAATCGCATGATATGCTTATCTTATAATATACTTATGACACACCCTAGTGCGAACAAGCAAATTTTATTTTTATATTTAAGTAATTACTTAATTTCTATGCATTCTACATTAGGCATTGCACCAATAGAAAGATCATGAACTTCGGCTTTATAGCCTACCTTTTGTAAGAAATAAAAAAATGCATTTAGAAAAAGCAGCCTACCCTCTGAGCTTAAATGTGCAGTAGAAAGAAAGAAAGAAATTTAATAATAATAAACCGTTGTAACGGGCATAGCCAAAGAACGGAGTGTGATATGTGAGCATATGTGACGTCACACTATATCTACTATCACCTTGACCTTTAATCCGCTAAGCCGCAATATCAGGAATCGATTGATGAAACAGAGTTTTAATCAGTCTATTGGTTCGTGAGTTAAAGGCGCGTAAACGTTGCAGACTTTGACCTTTGACGTGACGACTTTATGGCCTTAACATTACGAGACACTGATTACTGAAACCGTTTTAGAAACTGGTCCAAAGCTTGTTGAGTAGATTGGAGGTTGACCTTGACCTTTGACCGAAGAGATTTAGCATGATATGTTCTAAAAACCGCACCATTAGTAGGAATCCATTGGCGAATACCGTTTTCAAATCGGCCAATTGGTTCTAAAGTAATGGGCATTAGGAAGGACATGACCTTGACCTTTCACGTTTGACCTGACGTATTTAGCACAATTACCTTAAGAGAAATCGATCGGTGAAAATCATTTTTAAATCATTGCAAAGTGTATTGCGCTATAGGGTGACCTTGACCCTTATAACAGGGTATATGGTAGTTTGACCCGAGGTTGAGCTGCGGGTCGAAATTATGAATCGATTGATGGAGAAACAGTTTTGGGATCGGATCAGTGGCTCTCGAGTTATAAGCCCGACACAGATAGTTTGACCCGAGGTTGAGCTGCGGGTCGAAATTATGAATCGATTGATGTAGAAACAGTTTTGGGATCGGATCAGTGATTCTCGAGTTATAAGCCCGACACAGACGGACAGACAGACAGACAGAAAAGTGGATTACATAAAAGAGCTCCGCTCTTTAAAAATAGGGTACAAAGAAAACATTACCGTTCAACGTGCTTGAACGCTTTATTTATATTACGGGCATTCCTAATGCTTATTGCCTATTGCGTCAGACACAATAACTAAAAGTCATACCTATAAGTGGAAAATGAAAAGTGATTCTGCTGAGTACTTAACAAAAGCGTCTAATGTCGACTTTGCGACTTTTGGAACTTTTTCTGGGAATTCACAATTCATACTTAGTAGTACTGTAAGTGTCAGCAGAATAGCGGTGTAAGTACAGTATTTGTAACTTCTTTAGTAGTTAGTATACTAAGCGATAAAATGTGCTTGAGTTACAGTTACGCTACGCTTTAATTAGAGCGTCCGTTTTAAGCCTAACTTATTTGTTATAACGTTTTCAGTTAAGTTCTTGTAATGATGCTGATGTGGTACAAATTAAAATAGGTGCAGAAGCTAACTTTGCTTCCGGCTTACCATACTAAATTCAAACTTTGCAAAATTGGATGTAGCTAGGGAATACGCGGCGCCCCGGGCTTCGAATCTCTGTATGCCGCCTATTGCATAGCAAGTTAAGTAAACATTGGGAACGCTATAACCACATCTGCATATTTGATTTATGTTCCCGGCCGCTTATAGAATCCACCGACTCCTCGGATTCAGTATCCGTGAGGATAGTTGTGCCTAATCAGTGTTCGCATAAAAAAAAAACAGGCAGCAGACAGTAGTCAGTAGTATCAATTGGTATGATTTATTTCAGGCTGTAAACAAGTCAAATCCTTCGATTATTTTCGTTTACATTTCCTTAGGTTAGGTTGCAAAAATTCGCCTGACCAAGGTAAAACCCTGTAGTTCGCTACCACTTATGTTTTTTGTGCGGGAAATTTGAAATTAGCCTAGGACTCGGTGGATTGGATATAGGCTTCCCGGCCTATCTCCTGTCCTCAGCATCGTTCGGCTTATTTCTCCGAAGGTCGGATCTCCAATTCAAATCGAATACTTTATCATCTTCAACTGCACTGCTACAAGAATTAAACATTTAATTTTTGGAATAATTAGCACTTATTTAGTACTAATACTAATTACACCGAGCCTATTAATTACACACATTAAGGAGCTTGACTCTAACTGTAAACTGAAATGGGCTTACTGGATGTTGATTTGTTGATATGGCCGGAGATACAGTGAAGACTATTTAGATTGATTTTATAATGCGCAATAGCACGTGAAACATAAATAGATATATAATATATAATATGTGCGCCGAAATGCATATCCTATGCAATTGGTAACGTTAGGATATTCCTAATTCCTAGCTATGCATTATTCAGCTAGCTGTTGCGAACCCTGTCCATGATCCGTGTGGATCAGGTGAATAGGGAATTGGTCTGGGAAAGTGAGGTCTGTTCAAGTTCAAGAGTTTCGTTCGTCTTATAGGCTATCTATCGAGATATATTTATAAAAGTATTAGTACTTACTTGTAACTTCTAAATCCAAATGCACCATTATTGCCAAAAACGTGTAGGAATCAGAATCAGCACATGTCCATTGACCAACAACCTATTAATTGTATCCTGATTAGTCTTCGTCCCTATCTGTACTAGTTAATCAGTTCCTAAATCAACTTGTGCAAAATTGCACTCAATCGGCAGCGACAGGTTAGTGAGATCTAAGTGGAATAACATGTAAACCGTGTTAAAGCTAACGGCTTAGGGGACCATTAGAGTTTGAATTTAGATGTACAATTATTTGAGCATGTGCAAACTAGCCATTTCAGCCTTTGCTGCCGATTGGATTTGATATAAAGTGGTAATATAATTGCATAAATCCTATATGTTATTTTTAATTATATTGTAGGGTTAATTTATAGTTTTTTTGGAAGGGGGTAGCAGTTGTTCTAAACTAAAAGTTGGCAAGCAATAAGTCATTTTACGTACTTATCTAATAAATAAAGCGCCTTCGTCTATCCTACTTAATAATTTAACGATTTCATCACTCCCTCCCTCCCTCTCTGCGTCCGGGATTGGGATTCAATTAAACAAAATCTCCTGTCTCCCATTGTAACCTACGACTGATGCGTATATAGGGTAGATTTTATTTTGCAATGCCGAGTGCTGGGTATTCGGATGATGATAATGTTCTTCAATATTGTTGTAATGGGTGGGTACTTAAGGGTACTAACTACATATAAAACTATATTCTATGACCACTTATGGCCTGACAGCTGACAGCTGTCACGTAGTTGCACGAAAAGCATAGAACCGAATTTATTCCAATGTTTACATTTTTAATTTAACCGCCGACCTTCGCATCAGTACTTTCTTTCTTTGCATTTGTTTCTTGGCAAACGATAATACGAATTCCTGTCATAATGTCGAGGTTGTTCTCAGTTCAGTCGGTCCGGTTGACGGGTGACGTTTGAGAATTAGATCTAGTACTCGCCAGAGGGATGGGCCTTGCCATATCACCTTCTCCTAACACTTCACTATTGTACAAGCGACTAAATGCCTAATGTTATTTGGTGCAACTTAAAATAAAAACCTTGCTTAGGAGGCGTAGGAGACGGAAGGGTAAAGAGAATGGGGTTTTGAGAAAAGAACCAACCTCTTTTTCCCGTAGCGGACAGGTGACTTTTCCTTGACAACGTTAAGGAGCGTATGTAAATATAGCGTATGTCTATTTTAGAACAAACGTAGCAAAATACAGCGGGTGTCGGCGAAGGTCCTAACAAAACTTTAAATTTAATTAATAATTAAATAATCTCGGACACACGCTGTATTTTGCTACGTTTGTTCTAAAATAGATAAATGAAGTACTCGATTAGTGATTACTAAATGAGCTTTTAATTCTGGAGGACACTTGTTTCGTTCTTTATAGGGCACATCCGCTAATGGTTATTTGCACTTTTTTCTGGTGCATTTTTTTGTTCTGTTGATCCCATATCGTGCAACGAAATGCTTTGGCAAGGTGCATATACGTTGCTAGCACATCATTTCAATTACGGCTGGAATATGTCATTGCTTTGGTTACTTGGTTTTAATAGTACAGTAGTATTTGGTTGGGGAGTTATTAGGCTGATGGGTTATGATAAGTCTATTTGCTCTTGACTTTTTTCGCGGGTCACCTGAATTATAACTTATATTTTAGCCTACTTTTTCTTTGACTAGCCAAAAGGCCCCCGCTCTAACCCGGACTCAGTAACATATTTTCCAAAGATTTCTAGCGTACACGTACCACCATAAATCAGTCTCAATTAATTTACGCCAATGGTACATGCAGCCGAGAAATCTTTGGAAAATATAGTTGTTGAGTCCGCGTTAGCGCGGGGCTTGCTGACTATTAGCCATTATCCCGTACTTAAACCAAAAAGTATGCAGACATAAATAGTATGTGACGTATGACGTTTGTAATTTATGTATAAACAATCGAACCTGACACCAACATCAACCAAAGCATCTGCTGAAAAGTAAGAATCCTTGAACGTAACAGTTTAGGCAGAGCCTTGCCATTTGCCTTTACCATGCACTCACGCCAGTTCGCCAATCTGGCACTCGATTTGCGAAAGAATCCTCTTCCGAGTCAATTCATCTATGTGCATATTACCTACGATATTATATGGTTCAAACATGGTTCAGTTTTCAGTATATTCTATTCCTAGCGTTTAAAGTTCACCTGGCTACTGGCCTGGGCACTGGTTAAACTGGAACTATGTTACCAGACGCGCACTACTCAACAATGTACATAGGCACTTACAGCATTAACACGTATTAAGCCATTAATATGGTTACGTGAGGTATAGTGTAGGTGGTAAATTAAAAACTCGTCTTATTTGAATCGATATGAGAATTTTTATTTTAAACTGCACAATGTACAAGTCACGTACCTAATACTTACACCTACCTCCAAAAATGTTAAAAATACAGTTTCTGGCTGGTTTTCAGCAGCGCAGTAATTCTTTTCTGTTTTTAGTTGTTTGAAACTCGTAAGTTCTAGAGCTCGTCAGATTTGGAGCCGGAGCCGGAGCCAAACAGTCTGCCCCGGTTTTTCGCGGAGCCGGAGCCAGGGCCGAGAGCCGGCTCCGAGATAGAACCTAATTTTAATTTTAAAACGAACGCAAATATCTTAAAGCAACAAATCATACTTTTAGTCATCAATCATCGAGTCAATCGACACTGTTGGATCAATTTTTACAGTGTCAACAGCCTCTTGACAGGGCAGATTAATATACTTGGCTAAACATCAAGCACATGGATCAGCTTCAACAAACGTCGTGTCCAAATCAAAACAATGCTATATCATCAATAAAAATATTAACCGCCGAATATATAAGGATTCCTGTAAAGGGAAGCAATTAGAACACTACACTACTATATATGTAGTAAATAGTTTAGTTATGGGAAATGAGCTCACTCTGCTAATAAATACATAATGTACTTCTGACTTTGTGCTATTATGTGTACGTGAACTTACACTTTTAATACGAACAAACGAAAACTAGAACTTCGACACTTGTTGAGTTCAAAATAAGTTCTGAATTTAAGTTATGTTGTGATGTCGCATTTTATACAAATGATTGTTTTGCGCGCTAAGATGCGAAGGAGGAGTAGAGAATCACGTGTAGGTCAGGAACTGATCTTCTAGCATTAAATAACACAGGCATGTGCATAATTTATTTAAGGGGCCATCCATAAACGACGTCGCCAAGAAAGGGAGGGTGGGGGGTCGGCCAATGCGACGAAAAGCGACGCGACGGGGGGTGGGGGTGACAGCGCTAGCGACGTCGCGTCGCCTTTAATAGTTAATGAAATACGTTGAAATTACGAATCAATTATGACACATGAATACAAATAT
>JAQFZY010002589.1:0-11418 GCA_034696285.1 Hypogastrura burkilli
TGAGCAGAAGACGACGCACTTACTAACAACTCAACCCATTATTTTCGAATTAAGGTTCTGTACGTGTACGACGACTATCTACTACTTGGCTAGTCCTTCTCTGGTTCCCTTTGCCTTGGTGGGAAGTAATAGTAATTACAGGCCAGACATAACAAAGGGACAGGTGGCTTCATTACACTGCGGAATGCTTCCAACTTATCCAACTATCTTCTCCTCTGATTGGATTTGTGCATGTAGAGTAATGGGAATACATTTGGCTACGTCGTCGGGGTCGGGATGAGATCATCTTCTCATTTACATTTGAGAGCTCATAATTCCTTCTTGTTACAATTTATCGCCCCTCCGCCCAGTTCTCACACAGGTGTATGGATGGAGCCGAGAGCAGGTACTAGTTTAGCCAGCTACCTTTAATGACCCAAAAGCCGCTGTGACACGGTAATTAACTTTCTCATTTTAGTGAAAATGTAGACAGGCTCGGTCCTCTGCCCCTTAAGTTTCTATCAACATCAACCGTTTCATCAGGCCTTCTGGCTCCTTGAGAACCTAGAGCTGATTCCTATGATTTACTTAACTCTTCTGAGTCTTTGGCGAGTTAGAGTCCGTATTTAATTAGAAATGTAGACCGTAGCTTTGGCACTGCTCACAACGCGTACGAAACTACTTATTAAAAATGTGCAAGGTATTGGGATTTGGCATTGGCTGATGGGAACCTCCGTTTTCTCTCATATTATTGCAAGTTCCCAAATTGCGAGTGACTCAGATTTCAGCCCACGGTCTGTATATTCGGGCAATAATATGAAGGTTGGATTTTTGGTGTATCTATGAATCATGTTGCGCTTTGGTGGGAATTTTAGTTTACTTTTGCCGGAACATAATATGGGTTAGTAATTTCTGTGTTACAGTCACGGTGTTATATTTACAGAAACATTTATGAAAGAGCAATTTAGGATTATTGGCCTAAATGCGCAAATCATTACTAAAAAAATGAAACTTTAGTCGTAAAATTTTAAATACTTGCTGCGTTTAGCTCAAATTGATTTTAATGCCAAGAAAAATATTTATTGTTTTATTTATATTCTGGATTCAACTTTAGAAAATTCAAATCAGGGTTTTATTCGCGATTTCACGTCGATTTAAGGTCGATGCAATGAATACAATTTTGCAGTTTATCTTTCGGCTCTCACTTCTTGGAAAATATCTTGTATTATGTATGATTAATTTAATTAGCAAAGTTTGTCTGTTTTAGATTTTAGATTCCCTGTAGTAATATATTCCAGTTTTTAAAATTCGAATTTCGGGAATTTCTAAGCACGTAACTTCCGTCCTTTCAATTATTTTATTTTACCATAAACTGTATTTATCTCTTAATCACTAATTTTTAGTTTATGTGGATAATTAATTTTAATTTGGCACTAAGACCCCTCATTCTTCCATATGTTTTTAATTACGTCTAAAACGGTTTTTGGATCCTTGGACCCGACTCCCAGTTCCTTAATGTCTCTCTATCTCGTCTCGTCCATCACTCCGTCTCAAAATTGTTAATGAGGCATGTCATTTTCTGGGCCGGAGGATCTCTTTTTGATTATAAATGTTCTTATAAGCAGGGAGAGAGGCAGGGCGTTGAAATGGAAACGCGCACACGCTCTCCGCCCTTTCCACAGTACAATAGTATAGATAGGAGCAGCAGGGTGGTTTTCGTACTGTTGTATTTGGCACTGTTGCACTCCATTGTGAGTAATTCCTCCAAAGGAATTTGCTCAAGGAAGGTTGTGGTGAAGGAGGAGGAAAGGAGTTTGTACCAGTACTAGCAATACATATAATGTGAATGATACCTTCGGCTGCCTGCTTCATTGGGTGCACCATTGTTGGGCTCCCATCCTAGTAGGTGTCAGTCAGTTGTTCTGAGTCAGGCTACCTGCTACAGCCACCAACGGATTTGTCAGCCAACTTGTCATCTGTTCTCTTCATACTACTGGGCACTTCTTATGGACCAAATCCTTCTCCTCCCTTCCTTCCTGCTGGACAGTAGTAGTGACCGCCGGATCCTGCTCCGGCATGACCTCAACACGCTCAAGTGGCCAAGCACTCAGTCCCTCCTCTCCTGTCAGTACTGGAGGGGGAGCAACGGGGTCACGTTGACCCAGAACGGAACTTTCTACGTCTGTGAGTAGAGTTTTGAACGGATCTTTAAAACTGTGAATTTATATTAGTGTTGTCCGAAAAATATAGACTTTGGCCGAAACCAAAGTATACAAATCAGCAAGTACAGAATTATTCTGTCGGGTTACTCCGGAGTCATATTGTTTTGTAAGCACCTATATTTGCTTATTTCCATGTTTTGTTTGGGCTAAAGTCTATATTTTTGGAGAAGCGTTCAATTTAATTTGGCATCTACCTAATTGGAATTAGTTAGCAATAGTTAATCGAACGAAAGTAGATAGTTGTTATTTTACGACTTTCGTGTCACACTTTCCCTAGAAAGTACTCTGATATGTGTATTTACGAATATTCAGATATCTCGGCACTGGGCAGGAGGGTTGACCTACAATTTGTTACACTTTTCAATTCATGCTAGTGTCAGTGGGACAAAATAGTTGGATAGTTGGTTTCTGTCTTTAGAGAGACATCTAAAACTCATTTTTAAGACTAGGTGAAGTTCTTGGTATGCAAATAAAAAGCCGATTTCCTGATTTCAGATGAAATAATAGTTCAAATCCAGTTATTTTATTTTTAAGTACTTATATAATTACCGTGTGACCTCTGTTCTCATTTACTTTTTCCAATCTTATCTTCAAATGATTTCATGATAAAAATGATAAATGCATTTTGTTTTTGTATTTAAAACACCACAAAAAAAAACAGTTTAGCGTAGCTCAGGTACAGCTATTTGTAGGTAGCAGTGGGTCTGCCCCTTTTGGTCATTTATTGTTTTCCTGGACGAATTTCCGCATTTTCATTTGAAGAAATGGGGCGTGTAGGGAGTTTTTGCCGTATCAACCTTCAGTACTAAAACTCTTGATGCCAATGCCATTTGCTTTGTAGACCTGCTGGTGATATTGTGTTTCCAATACCGCCTCAGCTTTCCAAATAGGGTGTCGCATTGTTTTTTTTCCTTCTTCCCAATGCCAGAAAATGATTGTTTGATTAATTATTTTGGTGATATTTGCATGTTCCACACAATACAAATGCAAATATTACTTGTCTTTCCTCTTGTCCATTTACGACACGTAATACAGCCTATAATTTTAATAATAGGTTACTCATGTCTCTCCTGAGCCTGAGCCTGCCTGGTTGTGTAATTAGGCTGAGTTCGTATTCCCTTTCGTCCTGCGAAAAGTCTCAAATTGCAGAACTTAATGAGTCCCTGAGGGCATGGTAGGCTTTTTTGCCCAGCCCGTCCTTCAAAGGATAGCCTGCTTTTGAATTCTAATTCATGTGCATAAATAACTAGGCGTGTATAATGGGGATTACATTTCATTACACATTACAGAGTGGCTGAGAGGAGCTACGGCTCGTATTCTTATATCTGACTGTCATGCCGCATAGAGATAGGAGCTCAGGTGGGATTATGTCGGATTCCTCCGTGTCCACAGAGTATCTCTCTCTGTTTATTATTCTGGGCCTATTCTTCATTGTATGTTATACTTTATACTACATTGATGGGCTGGCATCACTCTCTTTGAGCTAATGAATAGGGCGGCAGGGAGGCATCGTCTGTCTTGGCCAAGTGCTTAGGCTTCCTGTCGCCTGACGCAGTGTGACATTTTTTACCCTCCTCATTTGTTCCGGCTCAGAGCCTACCTAGTCTCTCGTGTAGTTCAAAATGGCAAGTTTGTAGAGTGCCCTCCTTTCGGATTTTGCGCATATTTTTAGGGAAATTTTCGAACCTGTATTTAGGTTGAGGAATAAAGTAATTCGGAGGATGACAAATGACACTGACTGGGCTGCACGTAAGCGGCTCCCGTTAGTTTTCAGATTTTAAATTGGGTTTCTTTTTTTGTGTTCTGTAGAAAAGTTTAGCCTTTACTCAGTTCCTCCTCAGTAGTTTTTTCTTGCGCCAAAAGTGTGACTCCTAGTACGTGAGTTTCTGCACACTTAATTTTGGTCTGGGCGTAAAGATAAATTGCCAACTCGTGAAGGAGCAGGGGATGAAGGGGCTGTTTGGGAATGGCACGACTGGGCTTTACAAGGATTATGGAATCAGTATCCGAATCCGGAATTATAGGTCTCAGCTGTTGGTTAAGAATTGGATTGGGTCCTTGCCGCGAATCAAAATCTATTTAGCTTCCTTTGAAATTGAATAAATTAATTTCAAATCCATTGTTTCATTCGAATTCAGAGTAGAACTGGTTCAAGACGAATATGATTCCGGTTAGGATTCAGAGGAGAACTGGTTCAACACGAATATGATTCCGGTTATGAGTAATACTACAACCGGCTTTGGGATTTAGACAACCGGCTTATCAGTCCCGCCCTGTCCACCCACTGCTTATATCTTACATTTTAAATGACTCAACCGAGTTGGAATTTTTTAATTTTTTATGTGCCTGAATTAGGGCTTAATTTTGGTATTAGGCCCGTAGGCCCACCTCAAGGGCACCACGTGTCAGGCAAGGCAGTAAGTACTAAATAAAATGATGGATTAGGCCAGCTACTAATCATTCGAGCGTGTGAGGAAGGAGGTTGAAGCATCTTCATTTGCTGAACTCCCAAGGTTACAGACTTCTATGCGAATCCTACTCATCTTTCTTTTGACAACGCCCGACCCCGCTGGACCTGTACTGTCACAACCTGGCTCAAATTATACTGTCATAATTCGTCAAAAAAAAAACAATGAAAGCGTCACGATAGGCTAGCCTCCCAGGTACTAATTTGTCGTATAGCTTTCCGTGCCCATGTATGGGCCTTCCAAACACCTAAATGTTGTGAGGGATAGGAAGAAGGATGATGCATGCCGAATTGCCGTAGGTAGGAAGCGAAGCCGGTAATTATCTCGAGATCCTCCGGCGGGGCTCCTCTTGATCGATTTATGTTTCGGCTTAGGGCACTGCATGATGTCATTCTAATGCTAAACTACAGTGCTTACCTTCCTTATGCAAAAATTGGAACTCTGGAATTCCTGAAGGGTAGGGTTCAGCTTTCAGCTAAGTATTCATAATATGCTAACTTCTTCAAGTTTTTTTTTATTAAAAGAGCATTGAGAATTCAAAGTGAGGAATAATTACCATAATTTGGTGTCCAAATCCACTGGGATTAAGCTTTCACGAACTCACGAAAAACGTGAAAGGGCGTTTTAAAATTAGGCTTCTGAATACGCCTTATCCTTATGTGACAAACCGTATATTTTATTTTGGTCTTAATTTTTCCATTAGCCTGACAGGAGTCGTCATAAGTAAATGTGGCTGAATTTTACACTCTCCTGACAGCTCCACATAATTTAGAATTTCGCTCAAGTAAGTACTTGCGTCAGGCAGCTAAACTGGTTACTTGGGCACTCTTATCTTTAGTTGATGCCACGATAGTTTAGAGTTTAGCGCGGCCTTTTGGGCTCAAAAATCCCAATTAATTGAAAAATTGTGGTTATCACTTCATATCGTTTAGAATAACAGTGGATTGTTGTGATTGCTGCTTTTGGGCTTCTGCCTTGGTTGATATGGCGGACGACTTCAGATGCGGAATCTAGACCTCAAGCGTCCCTTGTTGATGCCTACCCTGCACGCTGCATACCTGTCTCATTAACTTACCTGTGCGTGCAGTAAAACGCGTAACATTTTGATCTATTGTTGAAACGTACCAGAACCAGTTGCTCTTGGGTCTTCCTCCGGCCCTCAGTAGTTCATGCGCAATCATTTACAATGGGATGGGGAGAGCCTGTACGAAGTTACATCAGAGTAGCTCGCTGGCTAAGCCCAAAAGGTCCACCAGAATACAGAATAGCTGTGTTGACTATATGGACATAGGCTTGGGGAGGGAGGGCCTTGGTCTTGGCCGTCTGTTCCAACAAATTCCCAGCCCCAGACCAGTACAAAAATTAACACGCTCCTGCTAACACTCAGCCCCGAGATATTTATTATTGTTTCTCCCTCTAATTCCTTCTTTTCCTCCTTTAAATTTCGTAATTTAATAGCATTTAGCCAGTTCGGCGTTGGGCCCAAGCATGAGCTCGTACAGTGATAAAATAGAGCAGCTAAGGTCAATCCTCGTTGATAGCCTGCCCTGTGAGAACCTCCCTTGCTCGGGTACGCGGACTAGCCGGAAGTGGGCCTGACTGCACTTGGCATCAGCGTCAGCAGACTAGATCCAATTATTTAATTGTTCCTTGTATAAAGTCCAAAAGTGCAAATTGCAATTAAATAAATTGTATGTGGTTTTTGGCCAGACTCTGATTTCTGATTTCTTGTTTGTTTGCTTTGCTTTGTAGGCGTGAATGCAGATGTCCATCCGGCGGATAATCAGATGAATGAGCGCCCACCCTCAGCCCGCTCCCACCGTGAGGACCGAATCAAGATCCTCAAGGAGCGCCAGAACGTGGAGCGCTTGAAGAAGCTGGAGGAACTCAAGCAGCATGTGAGTAATATAAAAGCTAAAAAAGTTTGACATTTTTTATTACTCTAAATACAACACCAGAACCAGATGTTGAGTGTCGTGCTAAAATGTTTATTCCCTTTAATTCTCATTTATAGGCGGTACAGGCGGCTCGGGTTCGAGAGGAACAGGACTCCCGGCGTAGGAAGCATTTTGAGGAGTTCGGTAAGCTATTATAAGCTGACAGCTAGAGCTAGTGTGATAGGCACAGGTCAGGCTCTGTATTTATAGCTTGTAAAACTACAAATCATGACGTTGAGACAATAGGATTACGTCTGTCAGTGGCCTGCTAGTGGTCTTTTATTTATGCTTGATGTATAATCTAATCATACGGTTTTTTGCGACCTTTGTTATACATCTTACATTGTGCATATAGAGTGCCCATGTCTGTATGTAGTAGTAAAAATCGAAGTATCTCTTTTTTTCCTTCTGTGAATTTACATGACGTCATGCACATGCTGAGCAGCAGAGGATTACAATGAGTCATTCAGTTCTTGAATCCTACTGCTGTATGCTTTACTAAGAATGTGTGCTATTTTGCTGTGGTTTTGCCAATACGGACTACATTGGCGAATAAGGAAATTATTTGCAGAAACAGGAAGTCACAGTTGTACAGTAGATATTGAGCCTTACTGATACGACTTATAGGCGTGTGCTAGTTAAATTGTAATTTTGACCAATTTTGTGTACTTTGCAAAATTCAGGAAAGAAAGAAGATGAGCGCCGACGGCAGGCCGAAGAGCGGCGTCGCCTACTAGACGAGGAGCGGAAACAGAGTTTACAGTCAAAGTGGGAAACGAAGAAAATGGCGTTTGTCCGCCCGACAGACCGGAAGCCTACCTTTGCCTTTGGTTCCTGTACGCCGAGATTAATTGACAATCATGTTGATGGGACGCTATGGAAGTCTCAGTATAATATAAATGCCCCCCGAGAGCCTGGAACAAAGTCAACCTCTGCCCATGATCTCCACTCACAGCCACGTAAGCGAATGGCCCCCGCATTGACACTCTAGCTGCCTACTTTCAATCGTACAATATCTAATGATCCGAATTCTTGACTAGGCCTAATGTCTGCGAGTATGTACGAATGGAATCAGCAGCGTACGACCTTTAACCGGGACTCCCCCGTCTATAATAGGCATAATAGGAGATCATATTGCAGAGCTACTGAACGTAGGGAAAATTCAAATCCAAAGTTTGACTTTCTACTTTTTGAGTTTCGAGTTTTATACTATTGCGTGTAATGTATTCAGCTCAGTGTAACTGTAGTAACTATCAGTCTTTTTTGCAACTGTCTAGTCCAACCCAACTTTTGATTTTGCAACTGTCTCATGCAACGTTGTATTACTGTTGCAACCCTACAAGCCGTCGCAAATTTATATAATTTTTGCAACTCAAATCTAAGATGCCATTGCCAATTTTTGTATTTTTAACACCCGAATCCAACGTAGATTCTTATGATTTTGCAACTGTCCAGTCCAACCCTGTATAATTTTAGCAAGCAGCCAAGTGTAGTTAACCACATAATCAGTTCATAGTTGACACAACCGCAGCTTGAGTATTTCTTTGAATGTGTGCACGTCCTATGTTTTCTCTGTAGTAGTTAGTGCATGATGTATGTATTTACAAATCTATGGTTTGGGCACTGTGCTAATTTATATGGGAACCTTCTTATACAGTTGAACCGGACCGAGTGTTCTGTGGGCGGCGAAAGACCGACCTGACCCCGACTCTCCCCATTCGGCGAGAAGACTATTCCTCCCGGTCGGCGTCTCGGGCGGGCACAAGCACAGGTAGGGTTTACTCTTCAATGACCCGGTTGGACCATGGGCTTGGCTCACCCGTAGGAGGGCCGGTGGGACAGAGTAGGACTAGGTCCACAACGCCCTCTCGCTCAAAGAGTACGACCCAGTTGACCACGGCCGGAAAATTGACCCGGACTGAGATTCTTAGGCAAAATAAGGCGAAGGGTGTTAGAGAGTCGAATGGGGGTGAGCACGGCCGTGACCTTTTTATTTGTCCTTACTGGGGCTTAGGTACTGTGTTTGTCCCCTCCTGGTGTCGGAACTCTCTACTGCTCTCTATCTGTATTAAACTCTGTAGAAAAGGCGTAAAATGTAAAAATGTTGTTCAGTTGATTGTCAGGCCCCTTCAGGTCACCTTGTCACCTTCTGTCCCTCGTTTTTCTGGTGGTGGGTACAGTACTGGTCGTTGGTATGTAGGCGCATTAGCAAGTGACCCTTTGGCAAAATAATTACTTCTTGATCAATTTGAAGCTCGGTTTCACAAATTGGGCTTAAATGATGTAGAATGGTCCCAATTGAATATAAAGTGTCTGAAATAAGATTGAAGGAATATTTGGGATTTAATGGTGGCAATTATATGTACCGAAAAGCATGGCTATATTCGGCGCATTTACAAATAAGAGAGGTCAAGCAAATGTCAATCCGCCAGTTGACCTAATTAGTCGAAAAATTTTACAAAGTCTCAAAGTTTTGCCAAAATATCATTTGACAATGTGTCATACAATCGTGGTCGGTGAGCTCTCTGTATTGTGGTTAGTACTTAAAGTCACCACAGAAAGTGCCAGTTTCCTTGCAATTTGGACTTAAGTACGTAATACGTGTTTAAGATCCGGTTTGGCAAAAAAATTACGAATTTTGGATGAAAAGTGCAATTTTTTGTGATGAGTTTAAAAGTATTTTATGGCGTAAACGCTGTGTTGCTGCTATACATACACTTATTGTTTGAGTCCTGCACTGACCTAAAATATATCTGTGTACATAGGAGTCCGTTCTGGTAACATAACGCCGTCATCAATGACGACGTCCATGATGACTTCCTCCATCCATTCTCAAGTCTCCTCAGTCCCCATGCGGCCCCGAACTCTAGGAGCCCGGAAGTCCCGCCCGGCCAGCGTCCACGTAACCGGGGTCAGCACTGACCTTCTATCCCCACGAACTGAGAAGTCCGGCCCGAAGGCCTACAGTAAGGCCGAGAAGCCGAAGCAGGTTGAGATTCCGACGGCGAACGGGACTTCACCCGGTAAGTCCTCTGGCACCCTCACAAGGAAAAAGGTTGAGACTAAGGCTGAAGGAAAGAAGGCAGAGGTAAAGGTCGAGAGTGCTAAGAAGCCGGCGGAGAAGGGAGCCTTTGACACGAGTACGGTCCGGAGGGCCAAGCCTTCTGACAAGAAGAAGGCCGGCTCCGTGGAGAAGGTTGCGGCTACAGAGACGGTGAAGCCAGAAGTAGGAGAGGTCAAGCCCAAAGCTGAAAATCCAGAGGTCAAGGTCGAACCGGTAGAAGCAGAAGTCAAGCCGGAAGCGGAGATCAAGGTGGAAGCAGAGGTCATGCCTCTCGCAGCTACGGAGCCCATAGAAGCCCCGGTAACTTTGGAAGTTGCTGCCGAGCCCGAGGCTAGCAGCATCCTATCTCTGGCCACACCCGAGCCCGAGACTAGTAGCCTCCTATCTGTGGCCACGCCCGAGCCCGAGTTTGTGAGCATGATTGAGATCAAGGATGAGGGGCTCCAGAACGCAGAAACTGCTGCTTCACCCGAGCCGGACCTCTTTGGAAATCCATTCGGAAACCCGTTTGAAGGGGAGGCTGACAGCAGTATTGTTGAGCATACAGTAGAACAGAACACTATTGTGGTGTCAAGCCCGGCCGCTCCAAGCCCTGACCCCTTTGAGCTCGACGACAAGCTGTCACGTGAGCAGTCTGTCACGCCTGGTGCTACGCTGAACGGGGAGGCGGACGGGAAGCCGAAGCTAATGACGGAGGAAGAAGCCAAGGCTGCCTTAGCTGAAAAGCGCCGACTGGCCCGGGAAGCACAGGAGCGGGAAGCCGCAAAGCTGGAAGAAGAGGCTCGGCTCGAGGAGGAGCGGCAGCGGCTGGAAGCGGAAGAGGCTGATCGTTTAGCGCTTGAGGCAAGGCAAGCGGAGGAGGAACGCCTCAGGCGAGCCATTGAGGAGCAAGAGAGGAAGGAACTAGAGGAACAGAGGTTAGTGTGTACTATACTTGCGCTGTAATTTGAGTTATAAGCTGATAGTTTGCGCCTTGATTTGAGTTGTAAGCTGACAGTTTGCGCTGTGATTTACAACCGGTCGCTCAAAGCCTGAATTTTTGTATAGAAAACGAGAGGAGGACGAGGTCCTTCGCCTGGAGCGAGAGAATTACGAGCGTGAGGCTGCCAAGGAGGCCGAGCGCATTAGATTAGAAATGGAGGAGCGCTTGAAGCGAGAGGAAGAGGAGCGATTGGAACGAAAGCGACGCGTAGAGGCAATTATGAGCCGTACGAGAAAGTCGGGTCCGGAGAAGTAAGCGAATACATTGATATATTCCGTAACCTTTATTTTTGATCTCCAGATTTAAACTTTTTTTTAATTAATAGGGCTACTACGCCGGTCCCTGAGGAGGTCCCTACCAATGAAGTGAAGTCCTCCGTTACTAATGGAACGCACCTTCAGAATCCGTGAGTTAAATACAGCATTCAAATTTTAACGTACCTCCAACAGTCATTTGTCTTATACAGTGTTTTGGCTTTGGTTCCAGGCTAGATCAGTCCTCACCCGCCACTTCGATCAACAACCTTAATAATTATAATAATAATAATGATTTTTCCAACACGCTCATCGACTTTGATGACCTTCGAAGTACTCCAACGGCCACAACGCAATCGAATAATTCTAGCAACATGATAAATAACAGCCTCCAAGGTATGTTGGTCAGAGAGAGGCTTATATTGATGAGTCGTTAGAAGGAATCGCAAATTTCTTAACTGATGTATTTCGTAAAAATGTGGTCTGTCTTTCTAGCAAGTTAAAAAAATATA
>JAQFZY010002590.1:0-11413 GCA_034696285.1 Hypogastrura burkilli
CAACACTTTTATGGCTCATGTACTCTAGAAATGTTTAGAAAATGTAGTTGCTGATTCCGCGTTAGGGCGGGCTTGTTGGCTTCCTATATATAATTGCCGATGGGTCTTGATTTCTTGTTTGGTTAAATACGTGCAAATTGTTAGGGCGCCGTATATACGCGCTGTTAGGTCAACACTGTTTTTCACTAATTTAATCGAGATTGCGACACTGCACAACAGGTTAAGCAACTGGAAGGAAATGTAGGAGATACTCTACTCCACAGCCAGGGAATTGATTGAAAATTGAGCAATTTTTCTCGCGTCAGTGGTAAATATGACGCAGGGGCGCAGGGATGGATACATATTAGAATGATAGTTTACCTTGAACTGTAGGCGCACGGTATTGTAAATTATATTTACTGTTGGTGGAAACAATGATAGAACCAATAAACCCGATACTCAAAACCGAGGCCTCCTGACTTATCGGATTTGCTCTTATCACTGATGCCTCGGATTTCAAAATCGGGTTTGCCGGTTCTGTCATTATTTCCACCAGCAGCAAATACTTCTACTTTGACTAGCCAACAAGCCCGCCCTAACGCGGAACCAGCAACCACATTTTCTACAGATTTCTAGAGTACATGTGCACTCAACATTTTTATGTTTATGGCACATGTACTCTAGAAATGTGTAGAAAATGTGGTTGCTGATTACGCGTTAGGGCGGGCTTGTTGGCTAGTAGTACCATAGTACTATATTCCGCACTATGCGACTGTCCTATCCACCAACATACTGTTGGTGAAAACAATTGTAAAATCTGGAAACCCTACTTTACAATCCGAGGCCTCTTTCTCGTATCTGATTTCTGAATTTCTGATTTGTTCTTATCACTGAGGTATCGGATAAAAAAAAAGGTTTCCAGATTTACAATTATTTCCACCAACATTACACCTCAATTTGTTGCCATATAACATAAGAAAAAAAAATCTTATCGGAACCCAACTTTGACGATTTGGTATTTGTTACCTTCCGCCTGCGCAATGGATCCAAGCAAGTGTGGTCTAGTATTATGGTAGAGTCTAGTATAATGTACGATAGATTTAAGATAGGATGATCAAAGCGCCCAAAAACCGTACAAATTGGACCTTATACGGACGGTAAGGTCCTTTCGACTGTGGAAAGGTCCTTTCCACAACTGTTCTGTCTTTTGTTAGGTATATCTGTTCGGTATTGTGATTCGGTTTAAGTATATTACTAACCTGTTCTGTATTAATTTTAAGCTTGATTGGGCGTATAAGCCAATGTCAAATGTCAAATAAATTCGATGATGATGATTTGATAAGAAACATACCGTAGTCGTGTAGTATCATCCAAGTATCATCCCACCTTTCACTGAGGCTCAATATGAGGATGATTGTGATTCGGTTGTCACTGTCAACTGTGACTTGACTGTTATGATTCGTCGTTACGTGTTACACGGAGGGTGACACACAAGTGCACTTGTTGTAGTTACTTAAAAGACAGGACAAAATATAATACCACTTGCCAAATCGGTTACACATAGTCGAGGACCTCAACTCTCTAAACCTGAGCCACGGATACGGATATTCCTTGACTGGGTGCTAGTCTGTCGTATAGCAGGTATAAGCTATACCAGGCCTAGTCAAGATATTCCTCACGTAGCGCAACAACAGTCAGGCAGTTGAGACTTCTGACGTTAGTAGGCAAACGGTAATTGTTTAACGTATAAAGCCAGTACAGAGTATACATGTATAGTATAGTAATATCCTAATAATTAGTATTTACATTTTACATATGTACATATGGGATATGGGGGGACAATCAATTTATTAACTGATCTACATGCCTTTCATCAAAGGTTGCCGCTCGGACAAAATATTTTTTGTTTTAAGTGTAACTAAATGTAATTGGACGTTTGTAACGGTACGTAAGCTAAATTAATAATTTCGTTTGAACAATTAGAGTTAGATACATGAAATCGGGCCGTACTACTCGTCACCACCTTCACCACCCTAGTCAGCTGGGCATTCCTGGAAATTCCGTATTTTAGACCGAAAAGTTTTATGGGATGGTCTTGTCTGTCTGTCTGTCTGTCTGTCTGCCTGCCTGTCTGTCCGCCACAAGCGAAATTGCTGCATTTAGCTCCTATGTAATCGGGAATAATAAGACCGTTAGTGCTTCAAGGCTGCAACAATGCCGTATTGCGTGCTACTCGACCCTAATTATTATATAACGAACGTAATACAACGATTCACAAATTCGATAACTATAACGCATTTTATCATATTTGTAGGCATTTTCCGAGAAGCCTAATAGTTGTCATGGCTCGATTCATGACACATGACTAAACACATTAAATTTTTAAATACAGCAGCTTGTATACATATAGGGCGCGAGTTATATGTAAATTCAAACTATATGACGCTGACGCACAGTATAAAATCTTCATACGTTTACGTTTAACCAGTTTATATTATATAGGTAAAACGGGACCAACCATAATACCAGTTTATATAGAGAAAACGGGACCAACTATATTATGAGTTTATATAGGGGAAATGGATCCAACCATAATACCAGTTTATATATATATACACTTTTTGGTCCCAAGCTGCTGAAAGCAGCATTTTCCAATATTTTTCTAACCCAACCCTCGGCGCTTCGTGCCAAACGATAGTACTTGCAAAACGAATTCGTGTTCAGTCAAATAGCTGGGGGCAAAATTTTCTTGCGCTTCGCGCAAAAGGAAGTATTCTTACATTTTACACCGAAGTTTCACGAAAAATTAGAGGTACTTACGTTTATAAAGATTTTTGCGCCCGGGAAGAGCGGAATTACAAAAATGTGCTTTTTAGAGACATTGGAGCGTTTGTTAAAGTTTAGAAGATGAACTTTTATTTAACGAGAAAGGGCTAATTGAAGAAGTGGTGATGGTTAAAAATAAATAATTCCCAGCTGATGTGATGTGGTTTGTTAAAGTTGGTACCTTTTAGTTGGATCGTTTTTCACGCACGCACGTGTTACTTCCGTTCAAGTCTTCAAGGTATGTTGCTTGTTTGTTTTTCGAACTCGAAGAAAAGCCTGTTAAATTCAACCTCTGATCCTAACTGGAATATTTAGTAGGATATGGTAAGGGTAAGGTAAGGTAACCCGTTGGTTGATGGTATTCACACACTAATATCACTTGTCTTTAGTAGTATATATTTTGAATTTTGAAAAGAAAAACTCTGCACACTTTACTACATACATACATATGAGTATTACTGCATTACATAGTATATGTATTACTAGCAAGTTACTCCATCTACGATCCGGGGGGATTGGGCGGAAACCCGAGAGACCGAATTCGGAGACCGAAAAAATAACTCTTTGGATACCGTTTTCGTTTTTATAACCCGGTCCGACAATTATTGTCTCGGAGAAATCGAATTAGGGCCAGTTGGCACCACTGGCCCCGTATAAACCCGATCCGATCACTATTGTCTCAAGGAAATCTAATTCGAATTCGGGCCCGTCGGCACCATAAACTTGTCCAAAACCTAACCTAACCTAACTTATTTAAAATCAATGTTTCCGAATAGTTTCGGACAGATTCCGAACCTAACCTAAGTTAAAATCAATGTTCCCGGAAAATTTCTAATTTAAAATTAAAGTTTCCGAACCTGACAAGTCAATGTTTCCGGAAAGTTTCCGAAAGTTTCTGAACCTAATTTAACTTAAAATCCATGTTTCCGGAGTTTCCGAAAAATTCCGAACCTAACCTAACTTAAAATAAATGTTTCCGGAAAGTTTCCGAACCTAAGCTAACTTAAAATCAATGTTTCCGAATAGTTTCCGAAAGCTTTCGAACCTAACCTAACTTAAAATCAATGTTTCTGGAAAGTTTCCAAAATTTTCCGAACCTAACCTAACTTAAAATCAATGTTTCCGGAAAGTTTCCGAACCTAGCCCAACTTACCTAACCCAACTGAAAATAAATGTTTCCGGAAAGTTTGCGAACCTAACCCAACTTAAAATCAATGTTTCCGGAAAGTTTCCGAAAATAGTCTAACTTAAAATGAATATTTCCGGAAAGTTTCCGAAAGTTTCCGAACCTAATCTAACTTAAAATCAATGTTTCCGAAAAGTTTCCGAACCGAACACCTAACTTAAAATCAATGTTTCTGGCAAGTTTCCGAACCTCCCGAGTTCTATTGCTTTAAAGAATTTGAATTCGGGGCGGCTGACCCGAGCGAACGTGATTGGCTGGGCTAAGCCCCCAGTACAGGCACCTGCCTCCATGCAGCCGACCCCTCACAGACCCACGTGACTCTATGCCTGGCCAATGCGTAAGTGAATTCTTCCATTTCTGGCCCCTTACACAGCCACCGGGCCCCATGCTGTCGACTCCTTAGCAAATGGTCTCGAGTTCGATTCTTTCCAGGTGCAAATTGTTTTTTGCAAAAAGTCAACTTTTGTTTGGGGCGAATTATTTTCGCTAAAATTAGGAAAATTTTAAGGTATCGCTCATTTGAATCCGTACAGTAGTTCCAGAGGAGATAGCGGACATACGTACATACCCACATACATACATTTAACGATTTTATGTATATTGATAATTACAATATACGATTGTCAGAACTGAACGATATAGGTACTAAACAATTATTGTATGTACTTATATCGTTCAGCTTCTGACATGAGTGTTAACAGAAATTTAAATCTGAAATTCATACTTACATATATAATATGTAATACCTGCCCAAAGTTTCACCTATTATGGATTTTGTTTAGACTATTCAATTATTCATTAGGATATTTTGTATTTAGTTTATTTGAGGGTTAAATTGAAGGTTAAATTAATTAAAGGGTAACGTTAAATTAACGTTCTTCTTTATTCCCTATTCCGACATCTTACTTTCCTACTATGTTGTAATTGTAAGTAGCTCGATTAATTTTTCTGTATTTCCAAATTATGTAGGTTGGGATTGCGAGTTTCGAGCATAGGCAGGAATTCAAACCCCATTTGATGTAGTAGTACCCGAGTCCCGAGGTCGAGATGTTAAAACGCCCAAAGCGAACAGACACGGAGAATGATCTGGTAGCTCAAGAAAAGGAGTTCTTGGAGCGGCAGAGCAAGTTCGCCCAAGACAATTCCTTTCGCCCAGCAGCGCAAGTGATTTCCGCCAAGAAGATTGAGAGGTGTTCTATTCAATCAGCATTGAAGGAATCGGAAAGCCCATCAGCAACCCTGGAGGAAAACTTAGATGATCAAGTGTGCTTAATTGGAGGGATCATGGAGAAAAACATAAATATTATTGCCCCAAATGCATTTTCTAATTTTGGGCATATGTCCAAGAAATTACACAGCAGTCCGGACGCTGGAAAGGAACCAACAAATGATAATAAGAAGTCCGTTTCTCTTTTTAAACTCGAACGTCTACATCTTGAGGAAGAGCAAAAAGGGTCGAAACATGAAAAACGAGATCCTCTAGTCCCCAGCTTAGACGTTTGGGCAAAAATCGAGGATAACTTCGAACAGTCTAACCCTTTAAAAGACACAAGTGCTTTGTCATCTACTGTGGCTGGGAAAACACTGGTTCTCAACGTCGATCCAAAGTCAAAGCCAGTTTCTGATGGCGACGCGTCAGTTGGTGAAAATATTCATCCATTGTTAACAGGATATACCGAGGCAGATATTTTAGAAGCCAGGCGTGAGTTGCTCCAAATTATGAAACCAGAGACAAAAGAGTTTCTGATGTCCAAAAGGTTCAAGAAATCGAAAAACCATGTTCAAGATCTTTCAACTCAACCTAATAGACATGACAAAGTGGGTGAGAGCTTTCCGATTGATCGCGACAGCGTCCAGTTCATCCCCCATATGGATCAGTTTGAAAAGGATAAATTGGAATGGACCTTTCCTGTACAGGATGCAAAGTTAGCAGCGAAGGAAAACCCATCCAAAGATGCCCGTACTCGAACGGCTAGATTTGATTTCAAAGGACAACTCATCACCGAGGACGAGGATACGAAGGACGAGACCTGGAATTCAGGTCTTCATAACCATGGAGAGGAAATGGAACGAGCTGGATATTCTCTTGAGGAGTTATTCACTCTCGCTAGATCCCAATTCCCACAGCAGAGAGCCTTAGGACTAATCACTATCGGGGAAGTATTCAATAAATCAAACGATGGTGAGTGAGGAGAGTTGGTTATACTACATCCGTCATTAGTCATTAACTATTCAGAAGGGATTCTGTACTCTGTACTTATATACGGTACTAAGTGCTAGGATTATTTTTTTTATAATTATCACGATGATCTAACTATTTAGGAGAATTGGACTTATACCTGGAGAAGAGCATATTCAATGCGTGTGACGAAATGGATTTTATTCATGTGATGAGAGTGAGCATGGATAACACGGACGCCCAAACAGTAAATGCATCAATTCACTGTCTTGCTGCATTGTTATACTCGAATAAAGAAGAGGTATTTAGGTGGAATTATTTAATACATTTTTTTAAAAACTACTAATAAATGCAACTTTTTCTTTAATAACTGATAACAACGTTAACATTTTACATAGGTGTAATAAATATTTTAACTTTTTGATTTTCTGTTGGACCCTGAATTTATAATTTCCTACAGCTATGCTTGGACCTTTCGTACCAATGGCCCAACGCTGAGCCGTACCCATCAACATCAACCGCGTCCAGCACGAAACTGGAAACAGGCGTGGCGGGTGTTCGTAATCTAGATGAGGATATGAAGGACTCAGAGCTGAAGGACTACCAATACGTTCGTGCGGACTTAATTGACTTTCTTATTCAAAGAACAAGCATTTTAGAACGATTCACCTTCATTTTAAACAATATGGCAAACTTACTGAATGAGTCCGGCGTGCTAGGTGTTCTAAAAATGCTTTGTAGAATGGCAAGGCACTCACCGCAGGCGTTAATGGAACATCAAGAGTTACTTGAGTTCATCGCTGAATCTTTCGTAACATCCAATTGGACGATGATAGGTAAGGAAGGAGTAAAATCTACTGCAGTTTTCAGTTGTCATTGTCATTATTTGTCACATTAACGGAACTTTTTAATTGAATTGTGAAAACTGCCGTAAGATACTTAGCTCCTGCGTGAGCAAAATATTTTATTTTTATTAGTGCATTGATTATATTGTTTTGCGTAATGCATGTATGAGTTTCTTTATTCGTTTTTCGTTTGTGTAATAATTTTAGGAAAATTCTCAAATCTGTATTCCCTTGTTATGATAGGTAAAAGACCAACAAATATGGTGGGAGTTCCCCTTCCATTAGCTGTCAAACTTTTTAGAATATTGGCTAATTCTGGATCTGAGATTGCGGAGAGACTATATCACAATCGCAAGCTAAACTTATTCCCATCCTTGTTGTCCTATTTGGCATATGATCAATGGTAAGTTGGCGGTTTTGAAGCTGGTACCTACTTCTGTGCTTGTTTGGTTTTTCTTGTTGTAACTTACAATTCAGCAGAATGCGAATAATATTTACTGACATATCTTCAAATCATGCTGTGTATGTATTATGTACTGCATGTCACTATAGTTGGATTAAAATGTTAAAGTACTTTACGCGTACAGGTTGGATCAAAATCATGTTATGGAGGTTGAAGTTCTTATCCTCGAGTCATTCAAGTTGTGGGAAGCTTTCTTGACTTATGGTTTTGGCACAACAGAATACGCGTAAGCACAGTATATGTATATATGACTTGCTATATTATATGATTTATACATCGTATAAGCAAGTCTGTTTAATATTAATATTAAAAGTTACAAACTCAGCCATCATACTCATAATAGAAATTAATTATGACAAATTATATTTGAAGTGCTTCATGCATTGTATTCTATTCCCAGGTCCTTTTTTCCTATTCTGATGAATTTTCTCCATTTGCTTCGACTTCGAGACAATCTCTGTCCTTTTGATTTAAACCATGCTGCACACTTGTTCACTTTGATGAGAAAGATTGTTAGTCCGAAAAGTAGGAACTCCACATCCTGTTGGGAACTTGTCAAAGACGGGGCTTTATTTGTTGCCGCCTTTGTGACAAAACTTTTCGCCGTACTTAGACGTCGAAACACGGCTGAACTGTATGACCATGTAAGCACAGTTTTCGACCTAAAAGCCGTATGGGATGATCCTGTCCGTCTGTCCGTCTGCCTGTGATACTTGAAATTGCTCCGTACAACTCAGATGTAATCACTAATCACGCATAATAAGACAATGTCTGCTTCATTGCTCTGTATGTGCTCTATTATACCCTAATTAAATAATATATAACGAAGGCCAAACCACGCTTCATAAAAGAATTAACTTATAACGCCTTACACTATATTTCTAGTCATATCCGGAGGAGCAAAGTTATGGATATGCAGTTGAGCACGGGTGCGGACGAATGATCGATTTCCGTTTATCGAAGGCCTTATGATCGAAAGTAAAATGATCGAGCGTGCATTGACCGAAACATTATTTTACGAAAAGGGCATTTGGTCGAATCCTAATTCGACTTTTGTATGATAGTATTAGCTTCTTCAAGTAAAATGTACGCAGATAATGTAAAGTGAATGGAACGAGCCTTTCTGAGTCCTCAGTCGTTCAGTCTGATAATAATCGAATCGTCTGATACAAGGGTAGTAAGAAATTACGGTTACTCCTAAATAAATTCAGCATGGATTTCAGTCCTAAGCTCAATAGTGTTACACATACGAAAAATAAGAAAAAAAGGAAGAGATTGAAGGAGGCTTGTACTATCAGGACAAGCAATCTGCATCGACAATATACTACCGTTGTATTCATTACAGAAAAGGCTGCAAAGCTAGGACCATTCATCCTTGCGCTGTGTTAATCCAAGTAGCCTTGCATGGTTTACTCTATATGGGACATGCTAGCAGACCACGGGTATTTATTTAGTCACTAGCCAACAAGAACCTGTGCTAACGCGGAAACCAACTACTTTTTATGAACATTTCTAGGACACACGTGCCATTTAAATGAGAGCATTGAACAAAGATTTGCTGGCACGTGTGTGCTAGAAATACTCATAAAAATAATTGGTTTCCGCGTTAGCGTGGGTTCTTGTTGGCTAGTCTAAGAAAAAATCATTTAACACAATTGACAATTCAGTAACGGTCCACATGGGTTGAAAATCTTCCACAAAATAAAAAATTCCCTAAAGTCGAAGGTCTGTATGTTGACTAGATCTTACTAGTCTCTGTACCAAGGTACAGAGTGTCATAGGCCTGGTATAGCTTATACCTGCTATATGACAGACTAGCACCCAGTCAAGTTTGTATGCTTCACAAAGATGCAATAATTTGTATTAAAGTGTGCGGATAGAAATGAAATCACGGCATAGACTTTCTTCCTCCCATTTCCTCCTGTGAAAATTTATTCTTGCGTAGCGTACGTGCGCATGGAAGGTTTTCCACCCATACCGGTCCAGTTTAATTTATTAGAGTTAATTAGTTACCGGTGTCTTGCTCTTCAGTCTGATTCAATTTTCTATGGCCGCAGCCCAGCAGAATTGAGTTTTGAATAAAACCGCTCGCGCTCTTACAACTAAAACTGAGCAGTCACACTAAAACTCACCATCACCAATCAACTCAACGCCTTACGTTAATTTATTTTATTTTAGGAACAAAATAACCAAAAACAGCTAATTATAGCCCCGCGTTCCCGTGCATATGCTCATATGCAGTTCAGTGTGACTCCAGCTAGATAGCCTTTTGTATATAAAAAGTGAATCCTAGTGATGGAATAGCGACGGGAGACAAGGGTGTACTCCGGGTGTAGATTCCAGTGTTGTCCTAACAACACGCGTATATTACGGTTACAGTGCCCAAACTGTTTGCATAGGTACAACCAAACAAACCAACAGCCAAGACCCATCATCAATTATATATAGGATTTTGAAAATAAATACTAAACAATTCGTTTTCGAGGAAAAAAATAATTACAAAAACTACGTAAAATATGATAGACGTTTTAGCGACTTAAATTTAAAACTTGCGCATTGGTACTGTTCGTTTTTGTACCTTGCGCGCGCGCTGAATTCGCGTAGATTTGGTTTCTAACTACCGGAAGTACAACTAAACGTTTTGGCGCTTGAAATCTTCGAATCTAAGACTTGAGCATTGGTAATGCTCGTTTTTGTAACTTGTGTGCGCGCACGCCACTCGCGTAGATTTGACTTCTAAACTATACTGCAAGTACTTTGTCACGTTTTGGCGCTTAACACTTTCTAATCTTCTATCTGCGCATTATTAGTTCGCGTCGTCCAACCTTGCACATGCGCGCGTGATTTGCACGAAGTTTGTTCCTAGCTGCATTGGAAATGCATTGGAACGTTTACAAAATTTTGAAAATTATATTTCGAGAATTGTCATTTTTATTTTACGTATAGTTATTACATTTTTAAGTCTAAACAGCCGTTCTGTTTATACTATAAATCTGAGGCAGTTATATTAAAGCAGCCTGGCTTGAAAAATATACGAGGCTGTGGGCACTCAAGTGGCCTACCACAGTGGAAAGGTTAAGTGTTTCGGGGGCAATATTGAAACAAAAACACGACAATCATTTTTCGGACAGAGCGAGGTGTGTAATTAATCGTAATAAATTTTAATTTATTATTAATGGGTTATTCGACATTCAAACCGTGGATAGGGATTAAATTGTAATATATTTTGTTATACTTTATTTTTGAATATTGTTGCTTTTTGTTCCTTTTATGTTTCTACGTTAAATATGAACCTTGTATTACTTTCTTTATTAACAGTGTGTATTCGAGCCATCGAATCCCTGCTCAGTCCGATATAAGTATCCCACTGTGGTTTTATGCTTGAACTGCATGTCTTGCCTAGTATACACTCGCCGGAACTAAAAATAGTCCGTATATTACGTTATTAGACTGAAATGCTCCTAGCCGCTATACTAGTGACATGAAAAGCGATAAGGTTTTCTACTGTGAAGGTATGCAAATGCAGGATATTATCCATCTCATCACATTGGAGCCGATATCGAGGGATTGACTGACCAGATCTCGAGAGGCTTGACCTTGAGGGGCACAAGGCACATGGTGAAATTCCAGGTGTCTGGTTCTATGTGATAGTTGGTCGTAAGACATGTCAAAGAAACCAGCCCTTTTACCTTTTCGTTACTAATTCATTTACATTTGTAAATAAATTCTGGGTTTTCAGTAAAAATTGTTTTCGATAAAGATGCAGTTCGGTCATAGTGTTCTTCTATAAAAAAAATCGATCATATGTCCATTTGGTAATCTGAAATCGATCATATGTCCATTTGGTAATCTGAAATTGATCATATGTCCATTTGGTAATCTGAAATCGATCATATGTCCATTTGGTAATCTGAAATCGATCATATGTCCATTTG